>SJYC01088552.1:0-14399 GCA_006408675.1 Madoqua kirkii
GTACTCATTGCTACTTTCCCTATTCAAATCTGTTATAAAAATCAAATGAAATAATGTGTGTGGAAACACTTTGGAAACTGCAGAAAGCAACATGACGATCATCAAAATAACCAGCCTCATCACAGTATACTATTCCTTCCCATCCTGTCTCATCCAGTGTGGTTGAAATTAATCTTTGTTGAGTTCTAATAGATTTAATCTTCTTCATCCCCAAATTTCCGTTAAAATGACCAAGCCTACTTTTAAAATAAGAAAATATCTCAGGAATGGTATTCATGAATTGAACAAAATAAATGAGAAATTTCTGCCAGATGTAGGGCATACAGGGCCATTTGAGAAAATCACTGACCACTCCACTACCCAAGACCTGTAAAGGGCCTGTAACAGCACCCTCAAGTCAGCAATCAACACTTAACATATGCTGGGGAACAGGTAAAGGGTTCCCATGGTATTGGCATGCAGGATGAAGGGAAGTGCTATCTTCAAACCCACAAATGACCTCTGGGAATTGCAACAGTTCAAGCAATCAAGACAGTGGGACTGAGTGGGGGAGGAGCTGAGGTTAGGGGTGAGGTGGTCTATTGAGGGGTCACCAGAGTTATTTCTGCCCTCTGGTTACACACAAAAAGCACAAGAATACTAAGCAAAGAAATGATCTTTTCATTTCCAAGTAACTGGACCTCAAATTTAATAAAATAAAGATTCTAATCTCTTCTTCCTTTTCCCCCTTATACTTTTTCCAGAAAATGTCAACCAGGAATCTGTAGTATCTGTGAATCTATAGAATCTAGAGAATCTATAGATTCCTGGGTGACATTTTCTGGAAAATGTATAATGGAGCAATTCAAGCATGTGCAAGCCAGGGAATGGGCCTTGGTTTAATGACCTTCCTAACGGATACAAAGATTAGGATGAAGAGGGGAAAAAAAACAAGTATCTGAATTTTAAAGATCCCAAAGCTTATTTAAGGCTTATAGATGCCCAACATCAACTTTCAAATGCAAAGGACATTTTTTCCAAATAGAATCATTGAACAGTATTCTCCTTTGCTAAATCTAAGATGTTCCTTTCTATTCTCTCAAATGGAAAATAAGCAATGCATTGTCTCTCCTATTCCTGTGTCTTAGGACTTTGTTCCAGACACAGTTTGTCTCCTCCATGGTGACAAGTTACATTTCCACAGTCCACTATACCTCTGCCCTGAGAAAGACCTCAGGTTTGCCTGATTGGCTGGGCTACAGTTGAGAACTCATAATCTCATGCTGGATTAAATACAGACTCCCAAAGGACAATCTCTCCCTTCCCAAGGCTATCTGTCTCCACAATCTCATCTCCAGCGGATTGAACCAAATTCGAAGACTCCCCAGAGAAAGCTGAGGTCAGGAGTTGAAAACAACAGCTGAAATCTCAATAGAAACTGCAGGAGAGTTGGGTCTTCTCCATCCCTGGACTAAGACTCAGGCAACTGCTGGATGAGCCTGACTCAGAAGACAGTTCTGTGCCTGTGAACAAAGCCAAGGCCTTTGGGCTGCAGGATCGTCACATCGCATTCACACTAGTCAGCCAGCAGGTGAGCTGCTCTGACTAGCACATCAGATTGCTTTCTGGACAAGATTTCTGCAGAGTCCGCTCCTCACAGGGCAGGCAAGAAACCTGCGTGAGACAATAGGAGCAACCACAATGAGTCAACGATGGGATGAGTAAATGTGAACGTGAGCACCTACTATACCCTTGGCCATGGGTGGGCTCAGGAAATTCACAGATGAAGGAGAGATGGTTCCTGCCCTTGAGAAGCTAACAGTCCACTGGCGAAAGCAGATAGATAACCTTATTATAGTAACACGCTGTGGTGGTGCCATCATGGGGATGGATCCACTGCAGGAGCACAGATAGAGAAGAGTAAATCATTCGTAGACGGGGTCGTGGACATTATGTCATCTAAGCAGAGCTCCCAGGCTGGTCATTCCACTGATGGAATACTAGTGAAAATTGATTGGTTTGAAGAAAATGTATATTTGCCTTTGGAGCAAATTGTATACATGCCTATAAAAATATCCAAGGGTAGTTATTAAGAAAGGAAAAAGACTTCTCTTTGTTAGTGAGTATTTTTTCTGTTTGCTGGGCAGACACTTTCACTTGCATATAGAGTAATAAAAACAGAGGAGTCAAAGGGGGATGGTTCAGAAAATGCTGGAAAAGTAGACAGGTCAGGCTGTTAAACAGGAACATGACATCTTTTGCTCTCTATAGAAACACTGAATAAGTACATGAAAGAGAAATTTCCATCAAAATTCAGCTGCCTCACTTCTCTTTTGACCACGTTTTGGACGAAGATGTTTGACAAGATAAAGCAGCTCCAGCTTCAAACCGACAGGCCTGCTGGCTTCTGTCCAGGATAAACACTGTCAGTAAAGCAGTCCCTCCCCAGCCGCTCAGGAGAGTGCTGACTGGAGCTACCAACATCCCCTAACTTCTCCTTGTGAAACTTAGAACACAGATCACTTCATGGGTCACCAGATGAGCTGTCGCTGACTTGGTCAAAGGAAAAACAAAGTTGTTTCACCAAACACAGGTGGCACCACTCTCCTGTTTTATCACCAGTTTTACCTGAGGGGCAACTGAATGAACATACCTTTCTTCATATTCATGTCTGAAAGCATTTGAGGCTAGTTATCACTCTTGGAAAATCAAAAGAAGTAGTTTTAGGGTAATAGAATCTGCTATAGATCAAGAATCAAAAATAACTGGGCTTAACTTAGAGCCACTGGATTTTGGGGTCATCTCAGACAAGTCACTCTGCCTCACTGGGTCTACTTCCCAGAAGATCTTCCCATTTATTCCAGTTTATTTTGAGAGACTGTGACTTTCAGGTTGATAAATTTGTTTAAACACTGAATTCAATCTAAAGATTCAAATGAAAGTATTTCACTCACTCACTTAATAAATATTCTGAGATCCTATCATGTCCAGGAACTGTCCCAGACATTGCTTTAGATTAATTAAGTTTTCCCATTCCTTACTCCAAAGAGAATTTGTGTCAGCTTGCGATAATAACTCAGTATAATAACTATCAAGTCTGAGGAAAATAAAATGAAACAGGCATCACACGATCACATATAATCGTCTAATTGATCATATAATCAAATGTGTAGCATGTCTTTCTTAGTTATTTGCTAGAGATGGGCCACTATCTTATCTCTGAGCTTTTCAGAAGTCAATGTGAAGAGGGGAACCATCTATTTCATAAAATTCTGAGTCTGTAAGACATAAATAGCATCAAAGCTATTTTGATGCTGAGAAGTGAATATTTAGAATCAGCTTGACAGTGTTAAATACATCCAACTACAGAAACCTTAATTCAACAAACATTCACTCACGCCCACTCTGTACCAGCTTCTGTGCCAGTTATTAAAATGAGTGAGATGAGTAAGAGCTAGTCTGTGCTCTTCAGGTCTTTCTTAAGCATAAACTGCAGTTCAGGATTTGCAGGTTATGGCTGTTGATTCCTCTATGCCCCACCAATCCCCCACAAAAAGGGGAGATTATGAAGTAACCTTCTAGAAGTCATCCTGAGACAGGCTGGAACCTGGGACCTAGGACCTTTGCTGCAGTGCTTGCACCTGAACAAACGTCCCCTTGAGTAACAAAACAGAAAGAAACTATAACGGACTAAAAATAATTGCGTACATGTACAACTGAGGCTAATTATGGAAAAGAAGATACAGAAAGACCTAAAACCTAATTGCCACTTCTGAAGAGCCAGGAGCAAAAACAGAGTACTTATTATTCATGGCCCCTACACACAACATCCTCAAAGAGGCAGGCAAAGTACGTAGGCCACCCCTCTGGCCCGACTCCTGGACCCGCCCCTACCCGCACGCCATGTCAAAAACCAGCTTATCCCTTCTCAGGAAGCAAGCAAGGGAATCTGTTGTTCTTGCTCCCTCCTGTTGCAGAAAGAGTCCCAGTAAAGCCTTGCCCAAATTTCTATCTGGCCTCTTACCAATTTCTATAAGGAGGCCAAGAACCCAGAACAGGAACATTCCTTAGAGGAAATCCCAGTGGTATGTTGAAGCTATGTATATAGAGATGAGAGTGGAGGAATAAGAATAGGGGATACCTTCTGTGGTTTGGAGATGCCCTCCACCATCCCCCTGGTCCCACTGGTCTGGAACACATTTCTACAAAATAAGCACATGTAATTTGGGTATGTTTTAAAGGCTTCATCATCAACAACTAATTTTCCCTGCGATGAAATAAAATGCAAATGAGAACAGTCAGACCCTAAAGCCGCAGCAGCAGGGTCCCTCTGTCCTGCCTGACGTGCTGGGCTAATGCCAGGCCAAGGAGTCCATCTCTCTTCAAAACAGCCAAACTGCTCCTAGGCACACACAGAACTTGACGGGGAAAAGATGCGGCCCTTCGGAACACAGCTACAGAGATCCTTGGAGGCACGTAGCTCATCCTCCTCCTTCTCCTAATGAGGAATTCTGTCAAAACCCATCAAACAAAGTGAACTACGGAGTGGTCCAGTGACACACCCCCAAGCACGCAGCAGAGCAGGGACTGCACTGCAGATCCTATTTGGAACTTTAAATCTCAGCTCCTTCACAACTATGGCTTCCTGAGCACAGAGACCATGTCTTAATGTCTCATTTTATCCTGCAGCCACAGTGTCCTTCCCTGTGCCTGGAGCTTCATCAGGAGCTTTGACTGGGTTTTTGCAACCCAGGGGCAGGGGCCCTCCATCTAGCACAGATTACGGACACTGGGAACACAACTGAGTTCCTGAGAAGTTTTAACAAAATGTACAGGTGCCTAGGACCCACCCCAAAACAAGTGAAATCAGAATGCTAGATGATTCTCATGTGCAAGTGGGGCTGAGAATCGCAGATTCAGCTTCTCGTAAAACCAAAACATGGCCATCGTGTCTTGGGCTGGAGCCCGAAGTCACAATGATCTCTGAATTCATTGTCTTAGGAAGGTTAGTTTCAACTGGATGTCCTTGCCAGGCTTTTACCGTGTTCAACTCCAGGTATTCAAAATGAACAGTAGGTGCCTTTTGCCCCTGTAATGTTCATATACTGCCACCTAGTGGTTCCTTTGGCTTTTCCAGAAGTGTGTCCCATAAAGACACAACTGTGCCCCAGCTGTAGCTAAAGGATCCTGGGTGCCAGAACCCCAAGCCATCTTATCATCTGGATGCTTTTTCTTGCAAAATATTCAATGATTTCTTCTCCCAGGGTGTCTTCAAGTCTTTAATTTTATTTGAATAGGGAGTCCAGGGTAGAATTGGACCCAAGCCTAAACTGAGAAACTGAAAAACAACTTTGCAGGTTCAAGAATTTCTACATATGAGCCTTATCTCACCAAAGTGCCAGTCGTGTGAACTTGGACACATCATTTCACTTTCTGGTGCTTCAGTATGTTCATTTGAAAGACAGAAAGAATAGTTCTGCCAGAAATTTTTACAATTAATGAGGTCACTAATGTGTGAATTTCTTACATTCATAATCATGAAAATAATTAAATATACACACACACACAAACATAATGATTAGACTGATACATTGTTACGCAATTTTAGATGCAAATAGTATCAATACATGAACAAACAGGTGGCTACAACTTGTAATATGTAATAGATAAAACTCACATTCCACTGAATTTTCATATAGATATACTGACTTGACTGAAAGCTCACCAAAGCAGAGAATGCCTGAGATAACGTCATCAGGGGCTGCCTAACCCCATTTTTTTATTTAGAGAGGATATTAGGGAAGACCTGAGGAAGGGAAGACCTGTGGGAGGGTTCTAATCAGCGAGTCTGTGCACGACAGTGCTAACCAGAAAAATCCAAGGTAAAGTCTCCTTCCCAGGGAGACCACCTAGGAAAGCAAGTCAGAAAGTTGCAAAGAAATCAGTGCTGCAGAAGCCTTCTAACCAGGGAAGTTCTCCGCACAGCTTCTACTTGGGGACAGGGCTGTTTGATGACGAACACATTGGAAGAGTCAGCAACTTTAGGACCTTCTAGATGTAAACCTATTTACTGCACAATTTGTTATTTTTAAAGTGAATTTTGTGTAGGAAAAAAAAATAGGCAAACTAGTGGTTGGCCTAATTTTCCATCTTTCACTGATTACACTGGTTTCCAAGAGCTAAGAGGGTGGATAAAGCAACCTAAAGGGAGGCCTTGCGGGGGAGAGGAAGTGTTTTAATATTCTAATTGGAAGAGCAGCAGGTCTCTAAGAACCACCTGAAACCTAGTTTTAAATGGGCCCCAGAGCAGAGATCCTGACTCCAGAACTCTGAAGGAAGCCCAGAAATTTCCATTTTTAGCAGTCACTTCTAGGTGATTCTGTCCAGGTGCTCCACAGACAGCACCTTAAATAATCCCAGCCAAGATGCCCCTTTTCTCCCATGCTTCAGATGTTAGAAGATGGCTGATTCTGATCCAGTGAGGGTGGAGCAAGAAGTACTGAGGCAGGTTAGAGCTCAGAATGGAGAGCAAATTGCCCTAAACATGTAGATTGGAAGGAAGTTCAGTTCAGCAAAACAGAGGAGCCAGTAGTTTTGGCATCAGACAGCTGGTAGAGGTCAGGATCAAAAGATGTCTCCCAGCAGGTCATAGGACACAGGTAAGCAGTGGGTGTTTGACATGCCTTTTCTCCAATCCTCACGATAGGAAAGGAGGTTGCTACTTCACAGTTAAGGGAGAATTTACTCCTCACTATTTCTGCCATATTATTACCCGGGGATGCTGCACTGTAACAGGACAGCAGGACCTTCACATACACTGTTTCCCAGACCTGATCATTCCGTCTCCAGACCCTGCCACCACTGCCCCCTTTGTCTAGAGGACTCAGACCTAAAGACTCAACTCTTTTCTTCTAAGACCCTAAATCAGAACTAATCATTGTGGAGATTTTTAAGCATTTATTTAATAACTACTAAAACAAAAAATCATAGGCTAGGCATACTGCAAAGGTATTTCATATAATAGAACGATCACAGAAACTAGGAATCATCATCTAGAACAGATTCCCTGGCCATCAGAATAGACTCCCAGACCAACCAGTCACCTGGTTTTGTGAATAAAGTTTTATTGAAACCAGCGACAGCCATTTGTTTACATATCGTCTTTAGCTGTGGCAGGATTGAGTAGATGCAAATAATACTATGACCTGAGAAGCTGAATATTTATTATATGGCTCTTAATAGAAAAAGTTTGCCAGCCCTGGTTTAGAAAAATGAGTAACACCTTAGATAGTACAACAGGCTCTAAGAATCTTTCTTAAATAATTTGAAGTCAGACTCTGACTTCTGAACTAATGCACAATTATATTTCTACTCTTAGAATCTTGTTTACATTCCATTTAAAGTTTTTATCATCTTTCCTTCTATTCACTTGTTCAACTAAATTTTACTGCACTTCTGCAAATAACAAAGCATTCATGCTCCCCAAAGATCTATTATGCCAGAGCAATGACCCTCAAACTTTTCAGATTATTAACCCCATCAGTAAGTCAACTTTTGAACACATGACCACAATACAGGTATATTTATGAATCACGAAGTATATCCTATAGACAGAGGAGCCTGGCAGACTACAGTCCAAAGGGTCACACAGTGTCTGACACAACTGAAGTGACAGCGCACACACATGCGTGCGCGCGCACACACACGCACATGCGTGTGCACACACACACATGCACACACACACATGTATCATTGTATCAACATATTAGCTACATTACAAAGCATATAAAAATAGTTGCTGCTGCTGCTGCTGCTAAGTCGCTTTAGTCGTGTCTGACTCTCTGCGACCCCATAGACGGCAGCCCACCAGGCTCCCCCGTCCCTGGGATTCTCCAGGCAAGAACACTGGAGTGGGTTGCCATTTCCTTCTCCAATGCATGAAAGAGAAAAGTGAAAGTGAAGTCACTGAGTCGTGTCTAACTCTCAGCAACCCCATGGACTGCAGCCTACGAGGCTCCTCAGTCCATGGGATTTTCCAGGCAAGAGTACTGGAGTGAGGTGCCACTGCCTTCAAGCCACTAGACTAGAAGACTTATAGGATGTTGTGGAAAATGCTAAGGAGAAAAATTAACATGGCTCAGAAAAAAAAGGCAGCGGGGACCAAATTCAGGAGAGGGATATCAGAAGGACATTAGATCTGAGTCGTGGAAATGAGCAGAAGATCATCAAACAAACAAAAAGGACCGGAGAAGGTATTCTATACAGGGAACAGAGCTTGTCCAAAGATATAGATAATGTGTACTATATTCAGATAATGTGGTTTATTGTCTATAAATGGGGACAGAGGCAGATGAGGCAGGTCATTGTGATTGAAACCACACCTGAAGGGCTTCATATGTCAAGTTAAATCTGAAGTTTATCCTGAAAGCAAAGAGGAGATATTTAAACACAAGACTGACATTATTAGGTTTATGTTAGAAAGATCTCTCTAGAATTTGGGTGAAAGAAGGATTAAAGGAGGAGACTGGAGGCAGAAAGGTTAGTTTACAATATTCATGGAACACTTGTTTGCTCCAATTATATAATCAGGTTTCTTTTTTAATTAAGAACTCACTGAAAGCAACAGTAGTCATATTCTTCATTATGCCCTCCTGTAGCCAAGATTGAGCTGATCAATGAAAGGTAATGACTATTACACTGAATTGACACTTTCTCCCATTGCAGAAAGTACATTTCCCAGGGTGAAATCTTTGCCACCTATGGAAAAGCATCATGGCCCCAGAGTCTGTACAGGAGATGGGGAGATAAACAGACTTGAGGAATTATGACTCCATACTGGAAGATCACAGTCCTCACGAAAGACCAGCACTTGGGCTGACTCGGCACTTGGAGAAACTGCTGAGGACGTATGTGTCAGACCAGCCTGGCTGAGTCCACATCTCCAGGCCCTGGCTAGATGAATCAGTCGGTGCCAGTCACACCCCAGGCAGTGTTGGGAGGTTGGCTGTGGATGACTGCCTGGTGGTGAGGCAACTGATCAAGCATACCTGTAAGGATTGATATTGAGTGCCTCCTGCCAAGGAAGTCGTTTCATTTTCTTCTAGAGCAGTTTTCTGTATTGTTACTGAGTATGGTCTTTTAACAGGTACATAATTAACAGGAGGGAACCCAGTACCACTGGGTTGCCAGAACAGAAACTCAAGAATCAGCTTTTCATTCTACACCTCTTTTTAGCTGAGCACTGAAGAACAAAGCAGGAACTCAGACTTGAATGGAAAAATTACCCTTGTCACTTGAACTCAGGGCCGCAATTTAGTTGTATCAGGAAACCTCAAGGTAGAAAGGGCGAAAAACAATGTAACTGCAAATACATAACTCTGGATAATCTGCCTCCTGGGCCTCAAAGAAAGCTAGCTGCTAGTGTAATGAAAATGACACTGAAGTTTATAGAGGAAATCCTTCAAGGACTAGGCATAAGGAAGATAAGTTCAAATACACACAGTTCAATATAATTTGCCACAAAAGTAGGTCAAAGGGAAAAATCATATGTGATCCCTATAAACTCTGGAGAGGTGCTTGAAAAATTCAAAACCCACTCAATTTTTTTAATATTTAAAATAAGAACAGAGAGATGCTATTTCAACACTAGAAAATATGCATCTTAACCAAAATTCCATCATGATTATCAGGAAAACAGTAGAAGGAGCATTTCCATTAAAGTCAGAAATACAACAAGGTTCTTTGCCACCACTAACATTTACACTTATTTTGAATCTACTCACCAACACAATTGATAAGATAAACAAGTAACAAATATAAAAGTTGAAAAAGAGGCAATAAAATTGTGAGTACTTGCAGATAATATTATCTGCTTAGAAAAGCCAAGAAAAGCAATTGACAAATGTTTAAGGAAAAAAAAGAGAGAATTCACTTAGGATGGATAGGTACAAAATTAATACACTGAAACTAGTAACTTTCATATAATAAGAGTCAATCAAAACATATAATAAAAGAAAAATAACTTTCAATATAATCAAAAAAGATAAAAGACTTAGGAATAAAAAAAGTTTAGATAAAGAAAGCAGATCTTTAAGATCTATATACATAAACTTCAAAATGCTACTCAGAGGCAAAGTAGCAAATGGAAGTAAGTTGTCTTATATCAATCTATAACATTTAACACACTTTCAACAAAAATACTAATGGGATTTCTTTCAACCAAGGACGTACAGACAGGCATATTCTATAGTTCACATAGGAAATAAACAAGAGAGAGCAATCTTCTACTGCCTCTACTACTGAGGAGGGAAAAGAGAAAAAAGTAATCATGGGGACCAGTCCTACCAAATATTTAATGTTTTAAAAGATATTAAAAATAGTTTGAGTAGAATCAAGAGCAGATGGATCAATTGTAAGAGTAGAAAGTTCAGAAATAGATATAAATATATATGAGACTATATGGAGGCCATTATTCAATAAATGATGTTGTGTCAACTGGGTAGCTATCTGGAAAGAAAAATAAAGTTGGATGCATACCTCACATCTTACATGAAACTAATTCTAGATGTATCAAGGATTTAAATGTGAAAGACTAAAACATAAAAATACAAGATGTAAACACAGGATAAGAGCTTTTTATATTTCAAAGTACGGGAGAGGGTGATTATAAGTTGGACAGAAAACACACACACATTAAAAAAAAAAGTGATAAATGAGACCACATAAAACTGATCATGCCTGACTTCTTGAATCAAAAGAAAAACAATGTGGGGAAGATGCCTGCAACTCATACCACAGATAAACGACTAATTTTCTTTAATTTATAAAGAACTCCTACAAATCAGTAACAAAGATGAACAGATAGCTCTTGGAAATGAAATGTGAATGCCCCCCTAGAACAATTATTAAGATGACTCAATAGCATTTGTAGTGTAAAATGCAAATTAAAACCACAGTGAGATATCATTTATCATCTATCACTCTGGCGAAGATCAAAATGTTTGGTAACGCTGTGTGGACCTGTGTATGGGGAAAGAAACATCCCATTTGTGGCTGGTAGGACTTGACTACGGATTGCCAAAACAGCTACGGGGAACAGTATGGCAGTATCCATCAGAATTTTAAATACATCTCTAGGAATTTATTCTAGTGGTTGAAATGAGATGTGTTCACTGGAACATTTGTACTAGTCAAGTTTTAGAAATGATACATATCCACAGAGGACTGTTTGATTCGATTATAATACACACATGCAGTTATTTTTATAATTGCATCAGCCTTGTCTGTACTAAAATAACTATGATACATTTTTCAAGTAAAAATAGAGAAAAGTAAGAAAATATGCATGTGTACTTGCATAAGTTACCTCTAGAAAAATAAACAAACAAACAAACAACAACAAAAAAACCTAGTACTTAGTGCTTCTGTAGAAAGGAACAGGGTGTCTAGGAAACAAGGGCTGGGAAGGTAATTTATTTTTCTCTGAGTACCTTTATGTGTCTTTTAAATTTTGTAACGTAAGTACCACCTATTAAAAAATTACAGTAATGCCAATGTAATTTTTAAATTTTGTACTACCACCACCACTCCCTGGTGCTAATTCAATTTGTGGAATTGTGAATGGTCTGTCCAAGCACAGACTGAAAAAATTTGGAGCCTGAAATGGGTCTTACAGCACTCAGCTCAGCCTCCACTCTAACTACTGAATCACCCCTACAATCGCGCAGCTAAAAATATGAACACAGGCCGGCAGCATCAGTATCACCTGAGAGCTTGTTAGAAATGCAGAAACCCAGACTCCGTCTTAGACCTACTGGATAAAAAACTGCTTTAACAATAACCTCGGGTGATTTCAGTGCGCGTTCAAGTCTGAGAACCTGGGTCTCCCACAGTGCAGGCAGATACTTTAACCTCTGCACCACCAGGGAAGCCCCAAGTCTGAAAAGGACTCCCCTACCATGCGCCCATTACATCACCTGGGAAGGGGAAGGGGAGATGGCTTCCTCTGAATTTGCCTATTCATCTTTAATAATTATCATATACTGAGCACCAGTATGCGCCAGAAGGTCACAAAAGTAGTTAATCTTCATTAATCTCACAAAAATCCTATGAACCACATAGATTCCCAAGGCGAGGAACAGGTAAGAGACGTGTGAGAGAGAATTCTACACAGAACACACCTAACTGGCATACCACTTTCTTACAAAGTGAGGCACTGGGAAGGGGAAGGGGAGATGGCTTCCTCTGAATTTGCCTATTCATCTTTAATAATTATCATATACTGAGCACCAGTATGCGCCAGAAGGTCACAAAAGTAGTTAATCTTCATTAATCTCACAAAAATCCTATGAACCACATAGATTCCCAAGGCGAGGAACAGGTAAGAGACGTGTGAGAGAGAATTCTACACAGAACACACCTAACTGGCATACCACTTTCTTACAAAGTGAGGCTACTGTTCTCTTTTCAAATCTTTTCAGTGATTTTAATTATTCAAGAGCAAAGTCACACTTTGGTGCTTGTGTGTCTTTCCTGGTGCTTTAACTTTTTTATAATCCCTCCATCTAATTATTTTCACCTTTACAACTTGGGCTCTCTCTCTCAATAACTCAGTTACTGAGTTATTATAAAGAGCCTTCCTGTAGATTCCTCTTACTAGCTATAATTTTACCTCTTGGATCCACACACAGAAAAGAACTGAAAAGAGAACTTGCTCAGTGAGATGATAAAATGTTCTCCAGTAAGAAGACAAATAAATGGATAGTGATGGTACAGAAATAAGCAGGCGGATCAACAGAAAGCAATAGGCAGTGTAAAACCAAAGTCAAGTTTATTTTAGACTAAGAACAGCAAGTAACCTTTCAAATAAGAAGAGGAAAAACTTTAATGAGTAGAATTAACTGGATAATAAATTGGAAAAATATACACAATGGATTAATGATTTAAATGTGAACAAAACATATATCAATATGTGTATTTCTTAGAAAGAGGAGGATATTCCTAAACACAGCACTCAAAATCACAACCTAAAGGGTGAAATTGATTTAAAACTTTTATTAATAACTTTCCGTACACCACAACCACCATAAAGCTAAAAGACAATGTCTAGGGTAAAATATCTGCAATGAATGGTTACAACAGCATAACCATTCATAAAATATGAATCTTATAAATCAACAGGAAAACAACCCTCTGCATTTTAAATGGGCAGAGAAGAGTAACCAAGTCCAAAATATGAAATACAAATATCAAGAAATATACAAAAACATTTCTATTAATTAAATAAACCCAATGCTAAACATGACGATCATCATAATTTATAAAATGCTAAAGAACATTCAACTTGGAGATGTGAGGATATAGAGAAATGGGCATGATTAAATATTGGTGGCAGAAGTTTAGACTGATATGATGTTTTCAACCATAATTTGACTATTTGTAATTATATACATTTGGATGAATATATACATATTTATGTATTCAGTTCAGTTCAGTTGCTCAGTCATGTCCGACTCTTTGCGACCCCATGAATCACAGTATGCCAGGCCTCCCTGTTCATCACCATCTCCTGGAGTTCACTCAGACTCATGTCCATCGAGTCAGTGATGCCATCCAGCCATCTCATCCTCAGTTGTCCCCTTCTCCTCCTGCCCCCAAGCCCTCCCAGCATCAGAGTCTGTTCCAAGAGTCAGCTCTTCACATGAGGTGGCCAAAGTACTGGAGTTTCAGCTTTAGCATCATTCCTTTCAAAGAAATCCCAGGGTTGATCTTCTTCAGAATGGACTGGTTGGATCCTCTTGCAGTCCAAGGGACTCTCAAGAGTCTTCTCCAACACCACAGTTCAAAAGCATCAATTCTTCGGTGCTCAGCCTTCTTCACAGTCCAACTCTCACATCCATACATGACCACTGGAAAAACCATAGCCTTGACTAGATGGACCTTAGTCGGCAAAGTAATGTCTCTGCTTTTGAATATGCTGTCTAGGTTGGTCATAACTTTTCTTCCAAGGAGTAAGCGTCTTTTAATTTCATGGCTGCAGTCACCATCTGCAGTGATTTTGGAGCCCCCCAAAATAAAGTCTGACACTGTTTCCCCATCTATTTCCCATGAAGTGATGGGACCGGATGCCATGATCTTCGTTTTCTGAATGTTGAGCTTTAAGCCAACTTTTTCGCTCTCCTCTTTCACGTTCATCAAGAGGCTTTTTAGCTCCTCTTCACTTTGTGCCATAAAGGTGGTGTCTGCATATCTGTATATATTCATTTGGCAAATGTAGTTCCAGATATTTAAACTGTGGAAATAAAAGTTGGAATATAAAGAAGGAAAGGAGGGAAGGAAGATGGAAGGGAGGGAGAGAGGGAAGGGACAGGAGAGGACAGGAAGGGCAGGAAAAGGAGGGGAAGGGAGTAATAAAGAAATAA
>SJYC01088556.1:0-14530 GCA_006408675.1 Madoqua kirkii
GCAATCTTGATTCCAGCTTGTGTTTCTTCCAGTCTAGTGTTTCTCATGATGTACTCTGCATAGAAGTTAAATAAGCAGGGTGACAATATACAGCCTTGACGTACTCCTTTTCCTATTTGAAACCAGTCTGTTAGTATGTGTAGTACCATCATAATTATTTTTCAAATCTACACATAAAGACTAGAAGGAATTTTGTAAAAATACTAATAAGGTAGATGAGGATAGTAGACTATTACATAAATCTTATTTTCTTAACAACTTTTAGGTTTTTAAAAAATATTTTCTATAATGGCAGTATGCTATTTTTATAACATCAAACCAGCAGCATTTATACATGATACATAATAAATGTGTAAATAAGACATTTTTGTTTTCATGCAGATTCATATGCCTTGCAAAGGATGCTATCAAGAGTTAAGATACTGTTCAGATATGGAGATTCCATAAAAAAGTAAGAATAAAACTACCATATGACCCAACAATCCCACTATTTGGCATATACCCTGAGAAAACCATAACTGGAAAAGAGACATGTACCCCAGTGTCCACTGCAGCACTGTTTACAATAGCTAGTACTCTTGCCTGGAAAACCCCATGGATGAAGGAGCCTGGTGGGCTGCAGTCCATGGGGTCGCCTAGGAGTCAGACACAACTGAGCAACTTCACTTTTACTTTTACTTTCATGCGTTGGAAATGGAAATGGCAACCCACTCCAGTGTTCTTGCCTGGAGAATCCCAGGGACGGGGGATCCTGGTGGGCTGCCATCTATGGGATCGCACAGAGTTGGAAATGTTTGAAGTGACTTAGCAGTAGCAGTAGCAGGATATGTTAGCAAGTTAGATGTTCATTGAAAGGTAAATGGATTAAGAAGCGGTGGTACATATATACAATGGAATATTATTCAACTATAAAAAGAAACACATTTGAGTTAGTTATAGTGAGGTGGACAAACCTAGAGCCTATTGCATGGAGTGAAATAAGTCAGAAAGAGAAAAATAAATATATATTAATGCATATATGTGAAATCTAGAAAGATGGTACTGATTAACCTATTTTCAGGGCAGCAATGGAGATGCAGACATAGAAAACAGACTTGTGGACACAGTGTGAGAAGAAAGGGTGAGATGAATTGAGAAAGTAGCATGGAAACATAAATTACCGTATGTAAAATAGACAGCCAGTGAGAATTCACTGTATGACTCAGGGAGCTCAAACTGGTGCTCTCTGACAATCTAGAGGGGTGGGATGGGGTGGGATATGAAAGAGAGTTTCAAGAGGGAGGGGATATATGTATACCTATGGCTGATTCATGTTGATATATGGCAAAAATCAACACAGTATTGTAAAGCAATTATCCTAACTAAAAATAAATAAATGAAAAAATAAGATATTATTCAAACAAAAGGAATCAGAACCTATTTAGAGTACTTGCTGGATTAATAACTACTCCTTCAGGGTGAGACTGCATTGGAAAGAGTAACCAGTAAATATTCTCTCACTTTATATATGGTACCTCATTTGGAAACATAAATGTTTGGGAATGACACACCTTTGCAAGCAGATGTATGTAGAGAGTTTCAAGAGGGAGGGGATATATGTATACCTATGGCTGATTCATGTTGATATATGGCAAAAATCAACACAGTATTGTAAAGCAATTATCCTAACTAAAAATAAATAAATGAAAAAATAAGATATTATTCAAACAAAAGGAATCAGAACCTATTTAGAGTACTTGCTGGATTAATAACTACTCCTTCAGGGTGAGACTGCATTGGAAAGAGTAACCAGTAAATATTCTCTCACTTTATATATGGTACCTCATTTGGAAACATAAATGTTTGGGAATGACACACCTTTGCAAGCAGATGTATGAGCTGAGACAGACCTCTCATACAACAATGAAGCATCATCTCCCTTAATTAGGCTCTGATTCAATATGTTATCTTAGAGAATTGGAACTGTATCCAAAACTATGTTATAGGTTGAACTGTGTTGTCCCAAAAGTTACACTAATTAATTTCTGGTACCTGTGACTGTGGCCCTATTATCTTTGCAGATGCAATCAAGTCAAGAAGTCTTTCGAATGAGCCCGAGTCCAGTATGACTGGTGTCTCTATTAGAAGAGGGGAAGACACACAGATATATGGACACAAGAGGAGAGAACACGCTGTGTCAGAGGCAGAGATCAAAGCACTGCAGTTACAAGTTAAGGAGTCCCAAGGATTGTTGGCAAATAACAAGGAGCACGAAAGGGTTTAGAGAAGATGCTCCCCTACAGGTTTCAGATGGAGCCTGGCCCTGTCAATGCCTTGATTTTGAACTTCTAGACTCCAGAACTGTAAGATAATACATTTCTGTTATTTTAAGCTACTTACATTGTTAGCTGAGCCCTAGGAAATTAAAACATTATGGAATTACAATGGCTTATTTAGAACCCCAGATATTTATTTGATAAATTATTCTATATCTCTGCTCAAAACTTTGATGCTTGCAAAGGTGTAGAAAGGAAATGTTTAAATGAACCAGGAGCTGCTGAAGATATTAATAGTGTTGCTGTAAGTGTCTATGTGGATTGAAATATTCCAAATAAAATAGGGTTACAAACTCTAGGCACAAAAGGCAGTTAAGCAAGGTATTAAATGGAAGAAAACTCACTAAATTAAAATCAGGTGATGGGTAAATCATGTTTTATATGGATAGAAAGGGTCAAGTTGTGAGCAAAAGGAAACTAACCTGGAGAAACAGCCCAGAGACTAGGTAAGGAAAAGTTTGATCACAGGTAGTATCATGGTGCCAAAGAGCTTCCAGTGATTACTGGGACCAAGATGGCAGCTTCCACTTCTAGTTCTACCTCCAGCCTGATTTCCATCAGTGGTAGGCTACTGCCAGGAGCACTGTGTGGAGCAGGATTCTAGGGCTGACTTTAGGAAGGAAAGACAGAGTGCTGAGATTGACTATTAATGTCTGCCATGGATATGGTGTGGAGAGATGATGATCAAAGGGCTACAATATATTTAACTCTGTTAGGAGTTACTTTATCAGCTAAGTGATCACAGATCATGTCTTATAGACGCACATATAGACACTGTTACATAGACAAGCTCTTGGTAGAACTGCGAACCCTTCAAGACCAGGGCTTTTTCACAACTATATTATGGTAGGGGAGAGAAATAGTTGAATATAATCTCTTGGGTGAGATAAAAGAAATGGAAAAAATTTAAGATAATTCCTTAGGGTTACCTTGGTTTTTGAGTTTATTTAGATTCTGGTCATTTTTTTAAATGAATGGTAATAGACTAGGGTTAATAATTGTTGAACTATTATTGAATTGTTGAACTTCTAGAACTAACACCCAAAAAAGATGTCTTTTTCATTATAGGGGACTGGAATACAAAAGTAGGAAGTCAAGAAACACCTGGAGTAACAGGCAAATATTGGCCTTGGAATACAGAATGCAGCAGGACAAAGGCTAATAGAGTTTTGCCAAGAGAACACACCTGTCATAGCAAACACCCTCTTCCAACAACATAAGAGAAGACTTTACACATGAACATCAGTAGATGGTCAATACCAAAATCAGATTGATTATATTCTTTGAAGCCAAAGATGGAGAAGCTCTAAACAGTCAGCAAAAACAAGACAAGGAGCTGACTATGGCTCAGATCATGAACTCCTTTGTACCAAATTCAGACTTAAATTGAAGAAAGTCGGGAAAGCCACTAGACCATTCAGGTATGACCTAAATTAAATCTTTTATGATTATACAATGGAAGTAACAAATAGATTAAGGGACTAGATCTGATAGAGTGCCTGAGGAACAATGGACGGAGGTTTGTGACATTGTACAGGAGACAGGGATCAAGACCATCCCCATGGAAAAGAAATGCAAAAAAGCAAAATGGCTGTCTGGGGAGGCCTTACAAATAACTGTGAAAAGAAGAGAAACGAAAAGCAAAGGAGAAAAGGAAAGATACAAGCATGTGAATGCAGAGTTCCAAAGAATAGCAAGGAGAGACAAGAAAGCCTTCCTCAGTGACCAATGCAAAGAAATGGAGAAAAACAATAGAATGGGAAAGACTAGAGATCTCTTCAAGAAAATAGAGATACCAAGGGAACATTTCATTCAAAGATGGGCTCAATAAAAGATAGAAATGGTAGGGACCTAACAGAAGCAAAAAATATTAAGAAGAAGTGGCAAGAATACACAGAAGAACTTTACAGAAAGATCTTCACGACCCAGATAATCATGGTGGTGTGATCACTCACCTAGAGCCAGACGTCCTGGAATGCGAATGCAAGTGGGCCTCAGGAAGCATCACTACAAACAAAGCTAGAGGAGGTGATGGAATTCCAATTGAGCTATTTCAAATCTTAAAAGATGATGCTGTGAAAGTGCTGCACTCAATATGCAGGCAAATTTGGAAAACTCAGCAGTGGCCACAGGATCAGAAAAGGTGAGTTTTCATTCCAATCCCAAAGAAGGGCAATGCCAAAGAAAGCTCTAACTACCACACAATTGTACTCATCTCACATGCTAGTAAAGTAATGCTCAAAATTCTCCAAGCCAGGCTTCAGTAATACGTGAACAGTGAACTACCAGATGTTCAAGCTGGTTTTAGAAAAGGCAGAGGAACCAGAGATCTAATTGCCAACATCCACTGGATCATGGAAAAAGCAAGAGAGTTCCAGGAAAACATCTATTTCTGCTTTATTGAGTATGCCAAAGCCTTTGACTGTGTGGATCACCACAAACTATGGAAAATTCTGCAAGAGATGGGAATACCAGAGCGTCTGACCTACCTCTTGAGAAATCTGTATGCAGGTCAGGAAGCAACAGTTAAAACTGGACACGGAACAACAGACTGGTTCCAAATAGGGAAAGGAGTACATCAAGGCTGTATATTGTCACTCTGCTTATTTAACTTATATGCAGAGTATATCATGAGAAACGCTGGACTGGAGGAAGCACAAGCTGGAATCAAGATTGCCAGGAGAAATATCAACAACCTCACATATGCAGATGGTACCACCCTTATGGCAGAAGGTGTAGAACAACTAAGGAGCCTCTTTATGAAAGTGAAAGAGGAGTGTGAAAAAGTTGGCTTTAAACTCAACATTCAGAAAACTTAGATCATGGCATCTGGTCCCATCACTTCATGGCAAATAGATGGGGAAACAGTGGAAACAGTGGCAAACTTTATTTTTTCTTGGGGGGAGGGTGGGCTCCAAAATCACTGCAGATGGTGACTGTATCCATAAAATTAAAAGAGCCTTACTCGTTGGAAGGAAAGTTATGACCAATCTAGATAGCATACTAAAAAGCAGAGACATTACTTTGCCAGCAAATGTCCGTCTAGTCAAGGCTATGATTTTTCCAGTAGTTATTTATAGATGTGAGAGTTGGGCTATAAAGAAAGCTGAGCACTGAAGAAGTGATGCTTTTGAACTGTGGTGTTGGAGAAGACTCTTGAGAGTCCCTTGGACTGCAAGGAGATCCAACCAGTCCACCCTAAAGGAAGTCAGTCCTGAATATTCATTGGAAGGACTGATGTTGAAGCTGAAACTCCAATACTTTGGCCACCTGATGCAAAGAACTGACTCATTTAAAGAGACCCTGATGCTGAGAAAGATTGAAGTCAGGAGGAGAAGGGTTGACACAGAGGATGATATTGTTGGATGGCATCACTGACCTAATGGACATGAGTCTGAGTAAACTCTGGGAGTTGGTGATGGACAGGGAGGCCTGGTGTACTGCAGTCCATGCGGTCGCAAAGAGTCAGACATGACTGAGTGACTGAACTGAATTGAACTGAATAATTGTTGGCATTTGCTGTTTTAATACCTATGTTATTATTTTTTTTCTTTTTTTGGGGGAACAATCACATAAATGGAAAAGCTTGCTCAATTAATTTGGATATAGTTAACGATGAATATTGGAAGCCAGATTATAAAATTACAAAGTTGGGACTTGTTCATGACATACACGTGGTAGCAGTGTGTCCAGTTTTTAATTATATTATTGAGGAGGAAAGGTAATATTCTTTTGACTGGTGCCTTGTAAATTGAAGCTCTGACATGGTAGATTGAAGTGAGAATTAATTCCAAAATGCCAGCCTAACAGGGTTAAGGAAGCAGCTTATGGATATCTTAGCATGAGCAGGCACACAGCCTCCTGTTTCTTGGTGTCCTGTGCCAAGGACACTATGCCATGTCCTTGGCATATTTGTGCCAGGGTCTGGTGGAAGCGTGGTGGTTGTGCTCTCAGGGTGAGACCCTTCTCAACTCCCTTCCACTCTTCTCTTGTGGAGTAGTTCAAGTTTGAGAGCAGTTTCATCAGTGGAAGATCAGAAAGACTGGATGTTAAACAGACTTAAGGGACAGGTGTTTACAGTAACGAATGGAAAAACCAATTATGCCATCCATGGAGACCATAAGAGATGTGTGAAGTTTCAACATCTCCTATCACAGGGAAGATACCTCTAGTCTTAACTAGTCATTCCAGTTAACTCAGAATGCTCATGGAGACAGTTTTGGAGTTTACAGAAGACTGTATTTCTGTTAAAAGACTTGAGTCCTTTTCTACCTAGTTTGCCTCTGTGGGAGGATTATAATTTCTGCTCCACTGGTATGTCATTTAGCATTGTGACTTGCTTTGACCAAAGGTCCATGTGTGAAAGTGACATGTGACGCCTGTGAGTAGAGACCCTGAGAGCATTGTTGGTTTTGCATCCCTCTTTCTTCTTGGCCTTGAGCCTGGCATGTCCCAGGTAGGGGCTTCTCCTTCAGACTCTGTTCCCAGACAAGGATGGCATGGAGTAGGGTTACAGCCAACGTGTGACATGAGTGAGTGAAAAATTAGCCTTTGTTGAAGTAAACTGTTGAAATGATGGGTTTATTACTACAGCACAACCTAGCAAAGCAAAAGTGAAAGTGAAAGTCACTCTGTTGTGTCTGACTCTTTGCAACCCCATGGACTATACAGTCCATGGAATTCTCCAGGCCAGAATACTGGAATGGGTAGCCTTTCCCTTCTCCAGGGGATTTTCCCAATCCAGGAATTGAACCCAGGTCTCTTGCATTGCAGGCAGACTCTTTACCAGCTGAGCCACAAAAGAAGCCCAAGAATACTGGAGTGGGTAGCCTATTCCTCCTCCAGGGAATCTTCCCGACCCAGGAAACAAACCTGGGTCTCCTGCTTTGCAGGTGAATTCTTTACCAACTGAGCTATGAAGGAAGCCCCAACCCAGCATAAGCTGACTACAACACCACTCTACAAAGGCACGTACCAATTAAGGTAGTTATGGACTGTCTCCCATAGTAGAAGGCAATAGAGGAAACAGGTAGAATTAAAGGACTAGATGTCTACAAATCAACTGTAGCTCCAAACTAATGATTCAAAGGATGAATACATTTGAATAGAAATTCTCAAAGTAGAAAAGAAGCCAAAGAAGCAAAAATTGAATGCAGGGACTAATTGATAATATTATTAATAAAACATCAATACTGATCTGTCAGAGAAAAAGAAAGAGACAGAGAGAAAAAACAAGAATGCTTGTTTAAGTGGGTTATAGAAGAATTTAAGATGAGTTGGCTTAACAATGGCTTGTTTTACAAAGAGACTGGAATTTAAGTATCTAATCACCAAATTAGTTGGTGAATGGGATAATCATTTCATTTAAAGAAAGAATGAATCCAGTTACTGGGATGCTATAAATAGGAAGTGGGACAAGAAAGAAATGCAGGAGAAAGAAAATATGAGATGATAACTGATTTACAGGAGAAATGGGGATTAAGGAAAATATTTGGCTAGTGAGAAATAAGGGAAGACACAGTCATACAGATCAGAATGAAATCCAGTCTCTGAGCTACTGAAATTCTGAGCTTAGAGCTGAACTGGGGGTTAATTGCATCAATAGTAAAGCAGCGCAGTACCAGCTTTATATTTTCCCTCCAGAAAACTACATGGAGTCTGGAGGGGTCAGAAGCTGCAGACAGAATGTAGATAGTTCTATCTGGTTAGGTTATAGGGTGGAATTACTATACTCTGATGTTTGTGACAGAATAAAGGAGCAGGCCAATAATTATCTCTGTCTTTTAAAAGATGTATATATCACACTAGGCCAAAAATATTGTTTTCTGTTTCCCTAACTTTAGACACATTTCAATGAAACCAAGCCATGCCTGCAGGGCAACCCAAGACGGGTGGATCATGGTGGAGAGGGCTGACAGAACGTGGTCCACTGGAGAAGGGAATGGCAAGCCACTTCAGTATTCTTGCCTTGAGAATCCCATGAACAGTATGAAAAGGCAAAATGATAGGATACCAAAAGAGGAACTCCCCAGGTCATTAAGTGCCTAATATGCTACTGGAGATCAGTGGAGAAATAACTCCAGAAAGAATGAAGGGATGGAGTCAAAGCAAAAAAAATACCCAGTTGTGCATGTGACTGGTGATAGAAGCAAGATTCAATGCTGTAAAGAGCAATATTGCATAGGAACCCGGAATGTCAGGTCCATGAATCAAGGCAAATTGGAAGTGGTCAAACAGGAGATGGCAAGGGTGAATGTTGACATTCTAGGAATCAGCGAACTAAAATGGACTGGAATGGGTGAATTTAACTCAGATGACCATTATATCTACTACTGTGGGCAGGAATCCCTCAGAAGAAATGGAGTAGCCATCATGGTCAACAAGAGAGTCCTAAATGCAGTACTTGGATGCAATCTCAAAAATGACAGATTCCTGTTAAGTAAAATAGTCACTCTCTTCCCATCTTGAAAATATATCCTCAGCAATGTGGAAGGCCAGATTCAAGTGGAGACTTCAAACACTCTGCAGGGAATCTATGCAAGATTGGAAGATCCAAAGAAAACAGAACCTTGTCCCAGCTTCTGGCCTGCCCCCTTTCCTTCCCCTGAAATGGCTCTTACCTACAGGGTGAGGAGTCTCTTGTCCAACCCACGTGTCCAAACTCCATCCCACTCCACTAAAACAAGCACCCTTGGACTACCCTTCAGGTCTAGGAGGTCACCTAAAGCCAAAGGGAGAATGGACCAGAGGAAGAGGCCCACACAGAATCTAGAAGCAGGCTCTGAGTTGTCTGAGCAAAAAATCAGAGTTCAGCACATTCCTGGGGTGCAAGAAAAAAGCCAGAATGAGGCCCTCTAAAGCTTGGAACTCAGGGCAGTGGCCCTTCCTGCACAAATCCAAGGGCAGTTCTGTTTAAGACTCATTTCAAGTATCATCACCTCATCCAAGAAACATTCCTAGATTCCCTAAGCTAGAAGCTGTCCCTCTCTACTCTCAAAGCACCTTGTGTATATATTCAAATCTGCACCTGGACAGGGTATTACAACTATCTGTTCCTAGGTCATCTCACTACACTGAACACTTTCTGAGAACATGGACTGTACCTTCTTCATCACCGTGGACTCCCAGGAATCTAACACCGAGCATGGCTTAGGGCAGGACCTTATCCAGCAGCCAATGAATGGGTTCATGAAACAGAGATGATGAAGGAGAGGACATTCAACCCACCCAAACACTAACTCCCTTCACCTCTCCAGCTCTCAAATTTTACTAGAGACCTTTTGAAGACAATGTTGCAATTAACAGTGGCAACTATAATAAACTTCAGTTCCACCCATATATAATTTTTGATTTATGACAGACATACTATCTGTCAAGAAACTGAATTGCTTCGTCCTACTGAATTTAATTCACAAGTAATCTTTCTGCTATCCTCATACAGTGATTCCCTCCCCTAAAAAACTGACCCTCTGAGGTCTCGTTGAGGAAGATGACTTAAACTGTGAGCACATGGGGAAATCTTGAAGCAAACCAAGAGGAGACCACCTCTTATCAACAGGACCTGAACTGAGCTACTTCCGAACAAGTGAGAAGGGCCCTTTCTCCTACTCACATCCTTTCTCCCAAACGACATTCCAAGACTTTGGAGATAGAACCACCTAAAAGAAGGCATTTCCTTCAGTAGGGAATGCCTCTGCTAAATATCTTGATGATAAGAGAAGCAATCAGCAGATGAGATTAGAGTAACTCTTCTATGGTAGTATGCCTTTTGATTCATCCAGCAGTGGCTGAACCTTCAGTGAGCTGGAGTTTTTTACATCATGTGCCAATTCACCCAGAGAGATTCTAAAGTTGTGCAATGGGCAGATTGTAATCGCCTGCACCCAGGGAGTGGCAGAGGAGTGAGTGCAGTGAGTCACAGACCACAACAAAACCTTTCCTTGCATGTTGGTTCACCTGGCAAACCCAGAGGATGTAAAGTGACAGCTAAACAAGGAGTATCTTTGTTATTTGTCAACAAACTGCAGTGACCATTGCAAGTCTTGGCAACTTGACATGGGGAAGCCTTGGGGGAAGAAATGAGGGAGCCAGTAAGTAAGATAATGAAAAACTCCATTCTCCTGATGACCAACTATCAGACAGGTATGTCAAGAAGAATTTTTATCTGACCCTAAGGACCTATTTCAGAGAAGGCAACGGCACCCTACTCCAGTACTCTTGCCTGGAAAATCCCATGGGCAGGGGAGCTTGGTAGACTGCAGTCCATGGGGTCGCCAGGAGTCAGACACAACTAAGTGACTTCACTTTCATTTTTCACTTTAATGCATTGGAGAAGGAAATGGCAACCCACTCCAGTGTTCTTGCCTGGAGAATCCCAGGGACAGGAGAGCCTGGTGGGCTGCCATCTACAGGGTGGCACAGAGTTGGACACGGCTGAAGCGACTTAGCAGCAGCAGCAGCAGAACCTATTTATCATGTTCAATACAAGGGGAGGGTGTTCCTTTAAGTGGCAAGGTGAAGTGAAGTCACTCAGTCGTGTCCAACTCTTTGCGACCCCGTGGACTGTAACCTACTAGGCTTCTCTGTCCATGGGATTCTCCAGGCAAGAATACGGGAGTGGATTACCATTTCCTTCTCCAGTGGATTTTCCCAACCCAGGGATCGAACCCAGGTCTCCTGCATTGGAGGCAGATGCTTTAACCTCTGAGCCACCAAGGAAAAAGTGGCAAGGGTACCCTCAAATAGATATGAATGATCAACTGATTTTGAAATGACTTAAATACTGGACTCTATTAACTAACAGCTATGTGACTTTGGGAAACTCAGGTGACATCTGAGAATCTGGTTCCACACATCTGTAAAGTGGGAGCAATATCTGCCCTGCATGACTCACAGGATTGTTGTAAATATCAAACAAGACAATGAAAGTAAAACAGATTGAAGCCACAAAGTTCAGTACAAATAATATTGTATAACCATTGCTTTTGGTAACAGAAATCATCTAAAAGTCAAATTTGGAGAGACTAGACAGAAGCTGATTTGATTGCTTTACATCCACAGAAGTAAGGGCATTTATAAACTAATGTGTAGTCCACAGTATGTTTGCTGGTTACTATCTATTCCACTTACAACATGGAAAAATTATAGAAAAAAACGCCACTCTGGGCCTCACATCAGGGGCTTAGCACCAGCTCATCTGCATAGCTTTGCTTCTAAAGATTTAATTACACCTTCTTTCCTGGTGGCTCAAACAGTAAACAATCTACCTGCAATGCAGAAGACCCAGTTTTGATCCCTGGGTTAGGAAGATACCCTGAAGAAGAGAATAGCAACCCCCAGGTAAGAGAATTCTTACCTGGAGAATCCCATAGACAGAGGAGCTTGATGGGCCACAGTCCATGGAGTCACAAAGAGTCAGACAGGACTGACCAACTAATACTATACACAGTCAGCAGTTTCTGAACACCCCCTGCAGGCCAAGGCCTTTGGTGGTAAATGGACAAACAATGAGGACAGCCATGTTTCCTGCTCATGGTAGAATCATGGAGAGAGACAAGTAAAACACTCAGAACATTACAGGTTACGGTAACTGACACAAGCTATGAAAAGTGGGGTCATTTCTACTTATGCAATTATGAAAGCTTCAAAGAAAAGGTGATTCTTGAACCAAACCCTGAAAGAGAATCTGGCACTCGCCAGGCAGATGGCAGCTGGAAGTAATTCCCAAGAGAGGAAACTGAGCGCAAACGCTTTAGTGTTCGAGGGGAACTGAAAGTGCCCTGACTATGGGAGGAAAGGGGCCAGTATCAGAGAAAGGCAAGGGACAGTCGAGAATCCTCATAAGAGCCCGAGAATGGAAGCTGCCCTTTACCCTGTAGGTAGTGGGATTCAAGGAAACAGCTTAAAGTTGGCTCTGCCAAGACTGTATTTCCACTTCAGAAAAATCTTTGTGTGCTTTGAATATGGCATAGGAGGAGAAAAGCCTAGAAGTTGGAAAGCCCATAAAAGAATGCTTTTCCTGCTTATTTTTATATAGCAGAACCCTTCTTTCAAGTCAAATCTTAACTGGAAGCTTAATGAAATGAAACAAACCAAAGCACATCTGCTTTGGTAGAGGCAGTAATTCAGGTCAGGAGTCATGCTATACGGCCTCCATCAGCCTCACAATAGCATCTGAGGCCCTTCTATAAAATCTTAAGGCTCTTAACATTGGAAAGTGGTGTGTGCACTGGGTCAAGAAGACAAGAATAGCCCAGGTGAGAGAAGAAAAAAGAGCATAAATGTAGCCGGGATCAAACTCGCAGCTCCTGGTAGTGGACTAGCTGCAGGGCATGAGGAGAAGAAACAAAGCGCAGGGTCTGATGAGGCAAGTGAGTGGTGATGAACAGCCAAGGAGGGTGAGCAGGCTGAAGGACAACCATCCAGGTGTGGCATGCTGGGCTAGAGGAGTCTGCGGCACATTGGGGAGGACATCAGGAAGGCAGCTCGAGGAGGAAACTTGAGCTGGAGGGAAAAGATGTGGAGTGAAGAGCAGGGCCAAGACAAAAGATCACATCACCATGGAAAAGTGGAGAGAGGGGGAAGAGAGAGAAGGTGGTAGACATGACTGAGTGACTAAACTGAACTAAACTGAGGCAAGAAATGATAGTGACTTACAGATGGGTGTCAGTGGAGGGGTTCTGAGAAGGTGTACGCCTCTGGATGTCTTTTGAAGAATTGAAAGGATCTGCTGGCAATTGTTATGCATGTGAGAGAAAGAGAGGAGTCAGAGATCTGTAGCCTGAGAACAGAAAGTTTCAGTCTACTAACTATACTGAGGTGGGAAGTCTGTGAGTGGGTCTATGAGGGGAGGGAAACCAAGAGTTCCCATCTGGACATGTGTAGTGTGCGTTGCATATCTGTACCTGTGTCAGGTGGGTAGGCAGGTGGGTATGTAAGTACAGAGTTCAGAAGAGGGATCTGGGTTGGATATAGAAACATGGGGTCTTCAGCATTTGGACACCTTTAACATCACCCTTAATGGCTGTCTGAGGAGGCCTTACAAATAGCTGTGAAAAGAAGAGAAGCAAAAAGCAAAGGAGAAACGGAAAGATATAACCACCTGAATGCAAAGTACCAAAGAACAGCAAGAAGAGATAAAGACTTCCTCAGCGATCAATGCAAAGAAATAGAGGAAAAGAACAGAATGGGACAGACTAGAGATCTCTTCAAGAAAATTAGAGATATCAAGGGAACATTTCATGCAAAGATGGGCTCCATAAAGGACAGAAATGGTATGGACCTAACAGAAGCAGAAGATATTAAGAAGAGGTGACAAGAATACACAGAAGAACTGTACAAAAAAGATCTTCACAAACCAGATAATCACGATGGTGTGATCACTCACCTAGAGCCAGACGTCCTGGAATGTGAAGTCAAATGGACCTTAGAAAGCATCACTATGAACAAAGCTAGCGGAGATGATGAAATTCCACTGGAGCTATTTCAAATCCTGAAAGATGATGCTGTGAAAGTGCTACACTCAATATGCCAGCAAATTTGGAAAACTCAGCCATGGTCACAGGACTAGAAAAGGTCAGTTTTCATTCCAATCCCAAAGAAAGGCAATGCCAAAGAATGCTCAAACTATTGCACAATTGCACTTATCTCACATGCTAGCAAAGTAATGCTCAAAATTCTCCAAGCCAGGTTTCAGCAATATGTGAACCGTGAACTTCCAGATGTTCAAGCTGGTTTTAGAAAAGGCAGAGGAACCAGAGATCAAATTGCCAACATCCACTGGATCATGGAAAAAGCAAGAGAGTTCCAGAAAAACATCTATTTCTGCTTTATTGACTATGCCAAAGCCTTTGACTGTGTGGATCACAATAAACTGTGGAAAATTCTGCAAAAGGTGGGAATAACAGACCACCTCACCCACCTCTTGAGAAATCTGTACATAGGTCAGGAAGCAACAGTTAGAACTAGACATGGAACAACAGACTGGTTACAAATTGGGAAAGGCATACATCAAGGCCGTATATTGTCACCTTGCTTATTGAACGTGTATGTGGAGTACATTATGAGAAATGCTGGAATGGATGAAGCACAAGCTGGAATCATGATTGCCAGGAGAGATATCAATAACCTCAGATATGCAGATGACACCACCGTTATGGCATAAAGTGAAGAACTAAAGAGCCTCTTGATGAAGGTGAAAGAGGAGAGTGATAAAG
>SJYC01088558.1:0-62907 GCA_006408675.1 Madoqua kirkii
CTTGGACTGCAAGGAGATCCAAGCAGTCCATTCTAAAGGAGATCAGCCCTGGGATTTCTTTGGAAGGAATGATGCTAAAGCTGAAACTCCAGTACTTTGGCCACCTCATGAGAAGAGTTGACTCATTGGAAAAGACTGATGCTGGGAAGGATTGGGGGCAGGAGGAGAAGGGGACGACAGAGGATGAGATGGCTGGATGGCATCACGGACTCGATGAACGTGAGTCTGAGTGAACTCCGGGAGATGGTGATGAACAAGGAGGCCTGGCATGCTGCAATTCATGGGGTTGCGAAGAGTTGGACACGACTGAGAGACTGAATTGAACTGAACTGTTTATTTTTACTTTTTTAGTGTCATCACTAGAAAATTTAAAATTATATATGTGCTCTGGTTTGTGGCTTGCATCATATTTCTTTTGAGCATCATTGATTTAGAATACTAGAAAGAACTCTTTGGAAACTATTAATACTATCCTAGTATAAGCGCATGTAACTCAAGGACTAGCCATTTAATTAGTTTAGTATCAGATGGGATTGGAGGTTCTTTCAACCAGTGACGGAATTGGAGCTTTCCCTTTATACATTTTTGTTTTATATCTTGTTTCATTATTAAAACTTTCCAGAAGCTTTGCATGAGCGTAATTCTATAAATAAGTTAAATAAGTCCATATCTCTTGTATTAAAAGGACATGTAGTTTTTCATTTAGATGAAATATATTTACAATATATCATAATATTCCACAACACTTACTATTATACAACTGGATAACACCATGTATGTTCAAGTTGGGAATCATTCTTAGAGGGAATCGTCTGAAGCTTTTAGAAGAAATGATCCTATATATGATACTTTTGTGTTCTGCTGTAATGAGTTTCATATCTTTATTGCTCTGCACATTTGACAACAAGAAAGCAAAGAATTATTTTAAATAGAATTTCCAAATCAAAAACTGAGATATGGCAATTAAAATGAAAATTAGCTTAAGTGGTCACAGGGTTACTGTTATCTGACATTAATAAAAATGACATATACAGAATATTACAATTTATTATCTGCAGTCCAATTTAATCCTCACAAAAGTCTATGAAGTGGGACACGGTGGTCTAAATGGGTCTATTTATCAAGTGAAAATTTGAGGCCCCAGAAAGTTAATGAATGGAATCTAGAGCATCTGAGTCCAAGTCTAGTCATCTTTCCACTTTGTCCCACACTGGATCATGAAAGACATTACAAGTCTGACAGTTACATTGTTTAGGGCTTAGAAAGAGTTTCTATGGGATAAAAGGTTTATTACCAGATCATTTTAGATGCCACAAGAAAGCCTGTGCATGATTTGGTAATGGGTATATGGTGATTACTCAGTAAACACAGCTTTCCTTTCTTTCCTCATACCAAGAAAATTATTTTGATGGATAATGCTACAAAATGATCACTTATCCCTAACTCTTGGTTTTTGGGTTACGGATACCTGCCTGCCTTTGATTGAGCTATCTGGATGCTTTGTGACCTCATCAATGCTATCACTGCATTGTTGCAATCCTCTGGTAAAGAGAACTTTAACTTAAAACCTCAAAATCCAGGTGAAGGAAAAATAAAGAATAAGAAACTACTTGCTGATGACTATCATAGATATTATTATCAAGGTTGCCATTTCCCTCTCCAGGGGATCTTCCTGACCCAGGGATCAAACCTGGGTCTCCTGCATTGCAGGCAGACTCTTTACTGCTGAGCCACCAGGGAAGCTCATTATTAGCAAGAGTAAATCAATTCGTGGTGACTTGACAAACCATCAGGTTCTCTATGAAATCCACAAGTCCCCAACACTTACCAAAACGAGCAAGGGTGAAATGTAAAAATGCCAGTCATAGACGTTTGCCTATAGCTTGGGGGTCAACCCAAGCTGCCAAACAAAACAAGGCTTTGTTATGAAAGAAACAGAATCATCCATTATGACATCAGTGTCAAATTATCACAACAAAGACTTACATTTATAATTAGAGTTTTAAAAAAACACTTTCACCTCCATAATCTCATTTAACTCCCAATTAACTGATTGGAAAGTTGAGTGCTGCAGAAGGAGCCCAGAACGCAATCAAGCTGCCTGTCTCCAATTAAGTCAGTAGGGAATTTTTCAATTGCAAAGCTTTAACATTAAAAATAAGTTTTAAACTTCTGTAACAGACAAGTCAAGAAATGGTTCTGGATTCAAGGAAGCTTGATCAGGTCAATGATATGACCAAGAACCTGGGTTCTCTCATCCTTTTCTCTACCTTCACCATAAAACCAGCCTCCATCCTGGTAGCAAAAAGGCCGTCTATAATTGCAAGAGCCTGATGATGCTTCATCCATATCCAGCAGAAAAGTTTTTGCCCCGATATTCCTGGCAAAATCTCAAGACTCATTCTGCTTGGAATAACTTAGGTTACAAGTCTCCCTCCCTCAAAGCAATCATAGTGGCTAAGGGAAGGTATGCGTTCCTTCTCCTGGAGCCTAGAGGGTTTACAGGCAGTTTCTGTGGAAATACATGAAACCCTACAGAAAATCAGGAGCCCTTGAGAAGGAAGATGGGACAATGGATGCAAATCAACAAATGTCCACTATACCAGCCTAGGTTTTTCCCATTTAATACACAGCAGTAAGGAAGATAAAAAGTAGGGTAAGTGGATGGTAAACATAAATGTACTGATATATTTTTGTAGCATTGGAGAGTCTGTGTCTGTGTGGGGATTTTCCTATGAGATGTGTTAAGCTGAGTAGGCTAAAAGTCAGTTAAAAGATTTATTTCCTAAAGCACTTAGTTATCCTGAGTTCCAGAAGCAAAAGAAGACCAGGAGATACATTAACACCAAAACTTGTCCAACAACTGTACAAAAGACAATGCTTTCCCCTGTTTCCTATGCATAATCAAACCTAGGTAATGGCAGTGTCTTGACTAATAACTAAGAGACTGACTCTTGCTTGGTTCTGGCACCAAATGCTTTACACTCATTTAATGCTTACAAATACTGTGAACTATAGACTAATTACCATCCCTATTTCACAGATGAGGAAACTGAGGATCAAAGATGTTAAATAATTTACCCAAGCTTACTCAGGATAGGAACGCAGCTCCATTTCAGAGTGTATGCTCTTAAACATTGTGCCATTCTGTCTTGGGTTGCTGTTGCTCAGTCACTAAGTCATGTCCAACTCTTTGCGACCCCATGAACCGCAGCAAGCCAGGCTTCTCTGTCCATCACTATCTCCCTGAGCTTGCTCAAACTCATGTCCATTGAGTCAGTGATGACATCCAACCACCTCATCCTGTCACCCCCTTCTCCTCTTTCGCTCATTTTTTCCCAGCATCAGGGTCTTTTCCAGTGAGTCAGTTCTTTGCATCAAATGGCCAAAGTACTTAAGCTTTAGCTTCAGCATCACTCCTTCCAATCAACTCAGGACTGAATTCCTTTAGGATTGACTGGCTTGATCTCCTTGCTGTCCAAGGGACTCTCAAGAGTCTTCTCCAGCACCACGGTGGTCTTGGGTGGTCAATGGCAAATTCTGCTACTGTGTGACTCTCATGGAGACTTGTGCCATCAGCTTGTTATAAATCAAAATCCATCTTTTATCATAACGCACACCTTATAGAAAAGAACAAAGTCCTGGAGCCCCTAGAATCCACCTTCAGACGCTTCCACTATTTTCATACTTGCAAGAAAGTAGCAGGGTTCTGAGACCCACAGATTTGTGTTCAAATCCTGACTTTGCTTCTTACCACTTGTTTGACTTTTAACAAGTCCATTAATGAGCCTTGTAAGCCTATCTTCTTTATCTGTAAAATGTAGATATTACCTGCCCTCAAGATTATCTGAAACATAAAGAGGCATAGGCTAGCACATAGAAAATGATCAGCCTATGCCAAAAAAGGCATAGGCTAGTACATAGAAAATGATTATTAGCAGTTTTTTCCTCCTCTACTATTATGTCTTTCATCTTTCCACTTCCTTTGAATATGGCTGTACCTATTTAATGATGTTAAATGAACATGTTTGCAGGGTCTTCTTTCTTACTATGCTTCCTTCTCAGAACTCCAAGTGACTCCACACACCAAATACTGAAGTGAAGTCACTCAGTCGTGTCCAACTCTTTGCAGCCCCATGGACTGTAGCCTACCAGGCTCCTCCGTCCATGGGATTCTCCAGGCAAGAATACTGGAGTGGGTTGCCATTTCCTTCGCCAGGGGATCTTCCAGACCCAGGGATCGAACTCAGGTCTCCTGCATTGTAGGCAGACGCTTTACTATCTGAGCTACCAGGGAAGCCAAATAGGGCAATTTGATTTAAAAGCTGTAACTCCTGCTGAAGTTTTAAGAATTTTTTCCTATTGCTGGAATGGTGGACCATAAAATAATGTAACTTTTTTTTTTTCATTGAACCCCTTGGGCTTGTTTTTTAAATGGATTTACATGCTCTTTTGCAGAAAGGGAGTAGTACAGCTCATTTAAAAGGGGATCCTTTTGAGCAAGAAGAACGGTTGGTGGCTTATTCAGGACTTAATGAGTTAGCTTTAGTATGTAAGCTAATTAGTAAACCCAAATTTCCAGGGCAAGGAGCTAAGAGAGGTAGCCAGGTACTTAAAAAAAATGCCTCTGGAAAAAGCACATCATTGGGAAATCATGCTGCTGATAGATGTTAATCACTTTCCCTTCTAGTTTCTGCCAAGTTTTGGAGCACAGAAAATAATTTCATTTTGTTGTATTTTGTTTTACTATGTTTCTTCTGGCTAGGAGATGGGAAGAAACTGGGCAACTGACTACTTAATCAGATCCATGAGCATCAGTGACTAGGGATGCCCATGGATGCTTTCTCAAAGGGGAAAACACTTCAGGCAGAATAAAACCTGGTGGATATGGTCACCTCTAAAGTTAACCCCAGAGTCCTCTTGGCAGCAGCTTCACCAAACTGCAGGCATGACACCTGGAAGGAAATTAACAGACTTTCCAAAAAAGGATGAGCATCACAGCAAGACCACAGGAAGTAGATCAGAAGAGCTGAGTTTATACATCTGTGTTCTAAATGCCAAGTGGCATGTATGAATGAAGCTGGGTCTTCGTGGTGGACTTTGATGTGCTGCCAACATGAAAATGAACAGAATCAGAAAGCAGTTTAGAAACTATTACCAGGAGAACTTTCTCCTGGAGAATTTATTAAGTGGGAAATGTGCAATTAGAAATCTTATTATGAGAGAATAGGCCAGTAAAAGTCTGCCTTGTTTAGAACACAGAATTCTAATTCATTTACTAAGATGAAACATATGCTATTGCCATTTCATGGATTAAAAATGGTTCAAAATCAGAAATTTTCCATGGCTCAATCTAATATCATTAGGCATTTTTAAAGGACAAGATGATGGACACTGAATGATACTTTTTGACCACTATTATATGTCAGGAACTCAACTAAGTAAAAAATATATATATTATATATTAAATATATTCATAAAATATTATTTAATGGTATCACAACTCTAAGATCAGTATCAGTATCTTCATTTTCAGAAAGGAAAGCTAAAGAGCAGAGGAGGTGAAATATAACAACTTGCTTGGGGTCATGTAGAGTTGGGCTGCAGACAAACTCTGGGGCCATGCTACCAAAAACCAATGGCAGATGCTCAGCAGTGCTGGACAGGGCACATCCTGCCACCCTCCTCGAACCAGCTTCTTAATTTGCTCTTTCTTGGCCACCTCCTATCTCACCGGCCACACACTCACTGGGATCTCTTCGTCTTCCCAACCTACAAGCATCAGTGGGTTCAGAGTTTCGGTCTCAGATCCACTCTTGATTTATACACTAACTTCTCAGATTATTGTACCCAGTCCTCTATTTTTTAAATACCAGCTATTTACTGATGATCCAAATTCAAATTTCCAGAGGCTCAACATCTCCTCTGAACTCCAGACTAGTACATCTAACCAACTACTTGCCTTCTTCACATAGAAATCCAACAAACAGACTGAACCTAATACACCAGAAACTAAACTGTAGATCTTCACACCCTCTACCCACAAGAACTAATTCTTTATCTGTTTTTCTGATCTTAGAAAATGACAGTTCTGTACTTCCTTCCACATAGGCCAAAACAACCAGAGAGGAGGTATATTCTGACTTCTCTGTTTCTCTAACAGCTCACATCTAATCCATCAGCAGATCCCAAAGTTTCTACCTCTAGATTAGGTAGAATGCTGAATTGAAATACATCTCATGATCCTGCTATACAATAATCCAAGCCACCATCATCTCTCACTGGACCACCACAAGTATGATGGAAGTGACCCTTTGTCACTTCTAGGCCCAAGACTTTAAGAGGACTACTAGCTTTTACTGGCAGCATCATATCTGAGAGTCCTGAGCCATCCACATAAGAAGTCCAGTGTCCTCAGACCACCAGATTACATGGCAGCAACACAGCCATCGGCAGGCATTCCAGTCAATAACCACAACTGAGATCCCGGGTGTCAATGGCAGCCATGTAAGTAGGCCAGCTTGTCTTTCCAGCCCAGTCAAACCTTCTGATGTCTGCATGCCTAAATGTTACTTGAGTATAACCACATGAGAGACCCTAAAACTACCCACCCAAGCCCAGGATCTTAGATGATGATAATTGTTTTAATCCACTGTTAGTTTGCTATGCTGACTATGTGTGCCGTGTGCTTAGTCGCTCAGTCGTGTCTGAAACTTTGGGACCCCATGGACTGCAGGCTGCCAGGCACCTCTGTCCACGGGGATTCTCCAGGCAAGAATACTGGAGTGGGTTGCCAGGGAATCTTCTAACCCAGGGATCAAACTCAAATATCCCACACTGCAGGCGGATTCTTTTATCATCTGAGCCACCAGGAAAGCTAACTATAGCTAAGTAATTAACTGGAACACCACTTCCTACCCTTCTCTCCCTTGTTCCCTCCATTCCAGCCACACTGACCTACTTGCTATTCCTCTAACATACCAGACATGTTACTACCTCCAGTCTTTATATCTGCTTTCCCTGTATGTGGCATGCTCTTCTTTCAGATACTCACACAGATTCACTCAAAGCTCTGCTCAAACAAGAGACAGCTTCTCTGATGAATTAATCTAAAATACCACCCTATCACTCTGTCTCTTATCAAGCTTTATTTTTCTTCCAAGTATTTCATATTAACGTATTTTAGACTTATTACTTGCTTTCTACTAAGAAAATGAAAAATTTGCAATTACAATAATACTGACAGCTTTCATCTGTAGCTCCTTCTCTATTGCCTGGAGAATAGACATGTAGTCATTGGCTGAATGAATGAATTTGATTCTGCAGCGCAAAGCACTCTCCCCTGCTTTACACTAGTATGCAGAGAAAAAGACGGGGCAAAGGAAGAAAATGCAGATGGTGCAGACACACGAAAAGGCAATTATACAAAGAAGGGCTATTTCTTCTTTGAAAATCCTGATCTAAATTCCTCTCTTTCTTTTGAGGCTTACTACTGGGGCTGTTATCAATTTGTTTGTTGTCTCCATTGATCTGAGGTGACCAAATTCAAATGCATATTTACTTCACATTCATAAAGAAATGAATGTGAAGTGTTGGCGGGGCAAGTGTTAGTGGGACAGCTTATGGCAGAGAGAGAAACTAAGAAGTTCAGCCTCAGAGTCTGTCACCAGTGAGACCTGCACAAATCATGATGTTTTAATACTTTCAAGAAAATAGCAGGGTTCTGAGATCCCACAAAGCTCTGCTCAAATACTGATTTTACTACTTACTCGCTGTTTGACCTTTGACAAACAATTAATTATTGTGAGCCTCACCTTTTTTACCTGAAAATATATCCAAAATGGCCTAAATGATAAATGTGCAGGTATTGTAAGTACACTGACCAGAGTTCCAATTCTTACTCATCCTCTTCCTTAAATTCTCAGTCCTTCAGTTTTCTCTTCGGTGAAATAATAATAATAATAATCCTTTTTAAAATGCTAATGTGAAAATTACATGAGACCGGGAAAGTGACATAACAATAGTTAGCATTTAGTTAGCATGATGCTACATCCTGGATCTCACAAAATCCTCTCTTCTAACCAACACTGACCATATTAGGTAGGTACTAACCCTATCCTTTGCCCCAAATCACAGAGTTAACTAGCACAAATGGAGGGGGATTTAAACCCAGGCGAGGCTGGAGCCCAAGCTCTCAAGCATTCTGTTCTGTAACTTCTCCTGGAAGCTTAGATCAGTATCTGGTACATAATTACATTCTAAACAAATAAATATTTCAACTACTGCTAATACTATATATCATCATGATCATAATGATCATCATTTTCAACCTCATGTTAGTATGCACACACACTTTTCTTACCCATAGAAGAAAATTTCAGTCTTGCATCTGGTAAGCCTGAGCTAAAAGTTTGCCCCTACTTGCTCAGTTATACACCCAGACACTGAACAAAACTCCTCAGTGACCCCGACTATAAGAAAACAGGTCAGGCAGAGGGGGGAAGAAGCATAGTTGCGGCAGTGACAAGCTGGCACTGGGTCATGTCAGCTTCACACAGCCAATGGTGCACGTCTCTTTTCAACTCTGTAATTACATTGGTAACTGGAATTTGGCCATGATGGGAATGTTTACACCACAGAAATCAGCGAACCCAACCAATCCAAGCTCTGTTTCTCCCCAAAGGCTGGTTGTTACACTTGCCAGCCCATCATTGTTCTGAAGACATGAGTTTGAATCCTCATACAATCAAGTGGGGTCTCACCAATTAATTAACTTGAGTCTTATTTTCCTCACATCTATAACAGCAATAATAGATACCTAATGGATTGTTCTAGAAATTACATGGTGTCCCATGTGTAAAGCTCTTTAAAATGTGTGACACTTGCAGTCGGTCTCTGAGTGAGTGTGACTGCTGTGACACAGCTTCGTCCGTTTATTATTTGTGTGACAGCGATTCTGTTACTTTGTCATTCGCATTACAATGAATAAGAGTGGACGGCAAAGAGCACGGTGTAAATGAGAATATGCAAGCACCAGGTCAACAATGTACAATTCACCAGGGCTGCTTTCCCCCTTCTAGTTATATCCCAGCCCAAAAGATTGGAACTTAAGTGCTTCCTACTCTCCGCTCAAGTAATACATTCTTCTTTGGATTCAGTTCTTATGTTACAAGCCCCTGCCCGCACCATTCAGTCAGGGTCACGGTGAACCTTACCTAATTAACAGGGGCATAATCAAAACAAATATTGTTTCATTTCCCCATGACATGATTCTCATATGCATTCAAGGTTGGGCCTGCTCTTGATGAGTAACCAGAGAGCACATCACAAAATCACCAGCCATCTGAGCTGGAAACCGTTGTGTACTCCTTGTACTCGCTTTGCCGATGCAGAGACTGGGTACTTAGGTGACCTGCCCGCTAGAAATATATGGCTCCAGATCATGAATTGTAAATTGTAAGAGATAAATGATGCAAAGAAGAGAGCCAAATATTTAATGACCTCTCTCTCCACTGTCCCCGAGACCTGGTCCTCCACCTGGCCCACGGCCACGGCCAGGTTTCAGTGTGTCAGATTACACACCATAGAAATTTAATGATCTGGCAGTGCATGCATGTCCATCCCAGTCTCCCTAGCTATCTCTTCCCCTCAACCTTTCCCCGCCCCACCCCAGAAACCATGAGTCTGTTCTCTAAGTCTGTGAGTCTCTGTTTTGTAAGTAAGCTTATTTGTATTGTTTCTTTTTAGATTTTATACATAAGGGATGTCATATGATAGTTCTCTGTCTGACTTCACAGTATGACCATCTCTAGGTTCATCCATGATGCTGCTATATTCAAAATGGATAATCAACAAGGACCTTCGGTATAGTACATGGAACTTTGCTCAATGTTATGTGGCACCTTAGATGGGAAGGGAGTTTGGAGGAGACTGGATACATGTATATGTTTGCTTGAGCCCTTCACCGTTCACCTGAAACTATCGTATTGTTAATTGGCTATACCTCAATACAAGATAAAAAGTTTTTTCAAAAAAGAAATTGAACAATTTAATGCTGTTCTTTATTCTCCAGTGGAGCTACTGCATTTTATTAAATTCAACAGTTTCAGATCTAGAATGACCAAGGGTACTACCCAGCTCACTTTTTGAAAACTTTAATGGCTGTACGAATTGAGGGACACCTGACTACCCTGAACACTCATACCTCTCAAGATGTTCCAGCTTCATCCTGTAGCTCCCATTAGAGAATCATAATATGCATTAGCAAATCAGAGGCTCTCAGAAGCCTCACAGTACAGACATCTTTTAAAACTTTTCATTAATCATATGCTTATTTTTAATTAGATCAATGTTTCAAGTTTGTTTGTTTGTTTTTAATTACAGAACTCCCTTTGTGCTGTATATCTATTACTCTCAGAGTATTCAGTATAAGACCAATCTGATAAAAGCTGATCTAGTACTCTTGCCTGGAAAATCCCATGGACAGAAGAGCCTGGTCGGCTGCAGTCCATGGCATCGCAAAGAGTCAGACACGACTGAGTGACTTCACTTAACTTTTCACTTTCATACACTGGAGAAGGAAATGGCAACTCACTCCAGTGTTCTTGCCTGGAGAATCCCAGGGACGGGGGAGCTTGGTGGGCTGCTGTCTATGGGGTCACACAGAGTCGGACACGACTAAAGCGACTTAGCAGCAGCAGCAGCAGTCCAACCCCACAAGTTAAGAAAAGAAACTGAATTTCTGGGTAATGATCCAGCTCTTTCGCCTCGCATTCCTTGCCACAGCCACTCCTAGTGACTTCTCAACATGCAAATAGCCTGCATGATCTTCCCAGGGATCTACACTAGCCCTGCTCTAACCCAGTGTGCTAATGAGCAGCTGAAGAGCAAATCCAAAGAAGTGATTCGGTTAGGAGGCAAACCAGAGAGGAACTTAAATAGGAAGGCAGACAAACAAAGATGAAAAAAGAAAAAGTGCCTAGCACACAATAGGTACTCAACAAATAATACCTGACTAATCTATACTGAGTTCATAAAGGAAGCAGATTCATTCACGTACTCAGCAAGTATATGCTTAATGCCAGCTACATGCTAGCACATGTCTGGATCCTGGGGATATAGCAGTGAATAAACAAAATCCCTACCTTCATGAAACATCCAATTTAATCATATGACAAGATCCCAGCATGTTAGAGTCAGAAGTCAGCTTATCTCCTGCAGTCTAACCCTCTAACTGTTAAGAGAAATTCAGATTCAAAGAGAAGAAATTCCCCCAAGGTCACCCAAGAAGTTAGCAGCAGAACTGGAATTTAAACTCTGGTTTCCTGACCATAAATTCAGTGCTTATCCACCACACCAGCCGGCCTAAATTAAGAATGTTTGATATCATAATCTTTAAGGGAAGTATACCTTAAGGGTACCATAAATCTTCATTAAATGACAGAGACATAAATATTATAGTCTTGACCCCAGTTCAGCATCTAAACATACTTACGAATATCAGGTCTTGGCCAATGTTTTTGGGTTACTGGAGTAAGTAATTATATTACTTTAAGAAACCAAATTCAATGAACCAAAGCTCAGGGATTATGAAGACTAGAGAAGACAGAAAGGGGACTATCACTTTGTGTTCTTTCCAAATAGGTGATCAGGAAATGAGAAGTGGAGAAGGCATGGGTTTTGGAATCAAATTGAGTTTTGAATCCTAGTTTTGCCTTCAATTAGTTGTGCAACCACAGGAAACCCACACTCAATGAGGAAACTCACACTCAATTTCCCCACTTGCAAAATGAATTCTCATAGAGCTTTATGGGGTTCTATGACATATGTATGTGGTATAGTAAGGGCTAAAAAAGCAGTCATTCCTTATGCCTCCCCACACCTTTTCTTTTGAAGGTAAATTTCCTTTCTTGAAGACTTGCTAATGAACTATAAAATGTTCAAATAGTTTGGTGAAACATAATAATGTAATCATCTGATAAAGTCTGAGGAAAATGTTCCTAAACTCGTGGTGTGCACAACAGGTCTGGAATTTGGATTTTTTTCATTTGGTGGAGTTTTCATATTTTCAGCCTTTGGTCAGACTTAAATTCCAGTTGGGACTACCTTACCTAATATTTTGGCACTTTCCCTAGTCACAGTTGGAAGCCAGAAGTAAAGATATATGTGAAATGAAAAAATAATGAAAACCAAAAGTCAGTATCTTTCCACTTTTTCTTTTTCCTTTAGTGGGATAAAAAAAATTTTAAAGCAGACCTACTCGACTTCCAATCAAAGCCTGGGATCAAGTTTTCATTCTACAAACCTTTTCCCATGCTCTAATTTGACAGGGTTCTGCCTACCCTACACCAGCCACATTTTTTAAGCCCAAGAGAGCCTCTTGCAAGTAAAGTCTTATCAAGACCAATGGCCCTTGTGACTCTCTGGTTATGTCTTTGGAAACGTATATGCACACAGGTCTTGCTAGAGCTGAGAAAAAAATTAAAACTTTTGTTTGTTGTCAATGTCATGTGCTTCAGTATTGATACCAACACAGTCATACCGAGACACAGTCATCTGAACCCACACTGTAATTAGCATCAAGATTTTGTAATATCTTGCAGCCAAACGTAGCTCCCTTTCAATTTAGAAGAGTCGTCACTATACATTTTCCCTGCTATGCCTGAAAGAAATCTTACTTTATTTCTGGCAGAAGCAAACACAAGATAGAGAGGTTAATGAGGGACTGGCCATACACAAGAATTCTAGCACTTGTGTGTTCCAGAAAGTGAACAAGTGTTCACTCAGTCATGTCTGACTCTGCAACCCCATGGACTGCAGCATGCCAGGCTTCCCTGTCCTTCACCATCTCCTGGAGCTTGCTCAAACTCATGTCCATTGAGTCAGTGATGCCATCCAACCATCTCATCCTCTGTCACCCCCTTCTCCTCCTCTGTCACCCCCTTCTCCTCCTACCTTCAATCTTTCTCAGCATCAGGGTCTTTTCCAACAAGTCAGCTCCTCACATCAGATAGCCAGAGTATTAGAGCTTTACCTTCTGCATCAGTTCCTCCAATGAATATTCAGGGTTGATTTCCTTCAGGATTGACCAACTTGATCTCCTTGCTATCCAATGGACTCTTAAGAGTCTTCTCCAATACCACAGTTCAAAAGCATCAACTCTTCAGCATTCAGCCTTCTCTATGGTCCAACTCTCACATCCATACACAACTACTGGAAAAAAGTATAGCTTTGTCTGTACGGACCTTTCCTGGCAAAGTAATGTCTCTGCTTTTTAATATGTGTCTAAGTTGGTCATAGCTTCTCTCCCAAGGAACAAGCGTCTTGTAATTTCATGGCTGCAGTCACCATCCACAGTGATTTTGGAGCCCAAGAAAATAAAGTCTGTCACCGCTTCTATTGTTTCCCCATCTATTTGCCATTAAGTGATAGGAATAGGTTACTTGCCATGATCTTTGGTTTTTGAATACTGAGATTTAAGCCATATTTTTAAAAAAAATAAATTTATTTATTTTAATTGGAGGCTAATTACTTTACAATATTGTGGTGGATTTTGCCATACATCAACATGAATCAGCCACAGGTGTATATTTGTTCCCCTATCCTGAGCCCCCTTCCCAGCCCATCCCCAAACCCATCTGGGTTGTCCCAGAGCACTGGCTTTGAGTTCTCTGCTTCATGCACTGAACTTGTACTGGTCATCTATTTTACATATGGTGATATACAATGTCAAGCTATTCTCTCAAATCATATCACCCTTGCGTTCTCCCATTGAGTTCAAAAGTCTGTTCTTACATCTGTGTCTCTTTTGCTGTCTTGCATATAGGATCATCATTACCATCTTTCTAAATTCCATATATATGCATTAATATACTGTATTGGTGTTTCTCTTTCTGACTCTGTATAATAGGCTCCACTTTCATCCACCTCATTAGAACTGACTCAAATGTTTTCTTTTTGTAGCTGAGTAATATTCCATTGTGCATAGGTACCACAACTTCCTTATCCATTTGTCTGCTGATGGACATCTAGGTTGTTTCCATGTCCTAGCTATTGTAAACAGTGCTACAATGAACACTGGAGTATGTGTGTCTCTTTCAATTCTGATTTCCTTGGTGTGTATGCCCAGCAGTGGGATTGCTGGGTCATATGTTAAGCCAGATTTTTCACTCTCCTCTTTCACCTTCATCAAGAGGCTCTTTAGTTCCTCTTCACTTTCAGCCATAAGAGTGGTGTCATCTGCACAGCTGAGGTTATTGATATTTCTCCTGGCAATCTTGATTCCAGCTTGTGCTTCATCCAGCCTGGCTTTTGCATGATTTACTCTGCATATAAGTTAAATAAGCAGGGTGATAATGTACAGTCTTGATGTACTCCTTTTCCAATCTGGAACCAGTCCATTGTTCCATCTCTTGTTCTAACTGTTGCTTCTTGACCTGCATACAAGTTTCTCAGGAGAGAAGTAAGGTGGTCTGGTATTCCCATCTCTTTGAGAATTTTCCACAGTTTTCTATGATCCTATTCAAAGGCTTTAGTGTAGTCAGTGACGCAGAAGTAGATGTTTTTCTGGAATTCTCCTGCTTTTTCTATAATCCAATGGATGATGGCAATTTGATCTCTGGTTCCTCTGCCTTTTCTAAATCCAGCTTGAACATCTGGAAGTTCTCCATTCATGTGCCATTGAAGTCTAGCTTGAAGGATTTTGAGAATTACCTTGATAAAACCCTTACAGGGATGCTTACTCAATGTGGAGGTCATCAAGGGTTGACATTAACAAGGGAACAGTAATAAACATAAATTCAGGAAAAATAAAAGAATATTAACACCACCAGGTCGAGGGTTGAAGAGAGTAGGAAGTGTTCACCCTTGGCTGTGCTTTAACTCTCATATACATTTTCATGGGCCTCCTCCCAACTCACTGAACTGCCTCTGGAAAATGAGGAAGCATTGGCTTAGATGGGATCTTGGGACCCTCCCAGGCCTGATATTCTATGAATAGACAAAAGCAACACAATGTCCATAGCAGGACTCTGAGAGTTGGGCTTCACTGACAAGCCAGATGATGTAAAAGACCATCATCCATGTGGAGATGATCAATGATAGTGGATAGACCTAGAAGTAACAGTATACCTCTCTGATTTGCATAATAGCAAGAAGAGGGATCAGGCAGCCCTGGATACACTCAAAGTATTGCCACTTTGAAATGTTTCATTCCTTATGGAATGTGGTTTTTCCTCCTTGTTTGAAACAGTCATCAGGATGCCTAATCATCATGATTTACTCTGCATATAAGTTAAATAAGCAGGGTGATAATGTACAGTCTTGATGTACTCCTTTTCCAATCTGGAACCAGTCCATTGTTCCATCTCTTGTTCTAACTGTTGCTTCTTGACCTGCATACAAGTTTCTCAGGAGAGAAGTAAGGTGGTCTGGTATTCCCATCTCTTTGAGAATTTTCCACAGTTTTCTATGATCCTATTCAAAGGCTTTAGTGTAGTCAGTGACGCAGAAGTAGATGTTTTTCTGGAATTCTCCTGCTTTTTCTATAATCCAATGGATGATGGCAATTTGATCTCTGGTTCCTCTGCCTTTTCTAAATCCAGCTTGAACATCTGGAAGTTCTCCATTCATGTGCCATTGAAGTCTAGCTTGAAGGATTTTGAGAATTACCTTGATAAAACCCTTACAGGGATGCTTACTCAATGTGGAGGTCATCAAGGGTTGACATTAACAAGGGAACAGTAATAAACATAAATTCAGGAAAAATAAAAGAATATTAACACCACCAGGTCGAGGGTTGAAGAGAGTAGGAAGTGTTCACCCTTGGCTGTGCTTTAACTCTCATATACATTTTCATGGGCCTCCTCCCAACTCACTGAACTGCCTCTGGAAAATGAGGAAGCATTGGCTTAGATGGGATCTTGGGACCCTCCCAGGCCTGATATTCTATGAATAGACAAAAGCAACACAATGTCCATAGCAGGACTCTGAGAGTTGGGCTTCACTGACAAGCCAGATGATGTAAAAGACCATCATCCATGTGGAGATGATCAATGATAGTGGATAGACCTAGAAGTAACAGTATACCTCTCTGATTTGCATAATAGCAAGAAGAGGGATCAGGCAGCCCTGGTACACTCAAAGTATTGCCACTTTGAAATGTTTCATTCCTTATGGAATGTGGTTTTTCCTCCTTGTTTGAAACAGTCATCAGGATGCCTAATCGGAGGATTATTTTGAAAGATTTTTCTAAACCCAGTCATGGGCCTATTTAAAATCCCAGGGACTAACTATGAAAAAACAAAAAAGATTTTTAATTAAAAACCCAATGAAGAGGGCAGGTAAAGCAGCTTTGTAAGACAGACTTACCATTGAGTACCTAATGTGCCAGACTAACACTCAAAGACAGAAAACATGAGGGATCCACACAACCCCCAGTACCCCCACAGATAAGTGCACAGCCCCTAAAGTAGAGGTCAGAGACCATAAAGAGTGAGATGGAGGCCATCTATCCTTCCCTGGTGATGTCAGAAATGATATTATAGTGAGAGTGACATCGGATTGGCCCTAAAAATGTGATTTTATGGACTTCTGGCTATGATAAAAGTGTTACAAGTGGAAAAATGAAGGATGCTATAATTGCAAAGGATAAGATTTTTGAAAACTATATTGAACTCAATTCTCTCATCCCTAAGTTAGGAATAAGAATACTCCCTGCCTTGCAGGAATAGAACTTTTCAATTTAATGACATTCAGGAAGCAACTGAATCACAGAGCAAGCTATTTGATGTGTGACACCACGATAAAAGATTCAAGGAGGAAGGAAGAAAATGACATTGGGGCCCCACCTCTATGAGAACAATGATCAACTCTGAAATTATAGAGAGTTAGTTAAGGTCATATAATTAAGCAGCTGATATTTTCCTTCAGGGAACCATAAAATGCTCCCTGTGCAAAACTTTCTTAATACAATCCCCAAGGCACCTTTGGAGGTAGAAGAAAAATAGATGAGATATTGTAGTTCTTTATAAGTAGGTTGAGCCTAAAAGTGAAAGTCACTCAGTCATGGCAGACTCTTTGCTACCCCAAGGACTATACAGTCCATGGAATTCTTCAGACCAGAACACTGGAGTGGATAGCTGTTCTCTTTTCCAGATGTTCCCAAACCAGGGATCAAACCCAGGTTTCCCACATCACAGGTAGATTCTTTACCATCTGAGCCACCAGGCAAGCCCAAGAATACTAGACTGAGTAGCCTATCTCTTCTCCAGCAGATCTTCCCAACCCAGGAATTGAACTGGGGTCTCGCGCATTGCATGTGGATTCTTTACCAGCTGAGTTACTAGGGAATCCCCAGGCTGAGCCTAGCCAAGCTTAAAGGTTAGACAGATGTTTCCTCTCCATCCAGCCATCTCCAGCTAGTTTCAGTTTGGGTATCATGATGTAGCTGGAACCCCTGCAGTGACTCACCAGTCTCCAAGATCATCAAACTCAATGGCATTTACAAATCCATCGACCCTCAATGGAATTACATTTACTCATTATTGCATATCAGGCCCAGAGCTGATGTCACATACAGCTGGGATGCAGAACTTTGTTTCTTTGCTCACCAACTTTAGGGAAGTCAGACAGGCAATCAAGGACACGTCCATGTGGAATGTTCTAGAACAATTCCATCTGTCACAGTCAGAGAACAGTGCCAGAGGAGGTGCCACTGGGCTACCAGGCAGAGAAAGGGATAAGGAATATCTTGAGTAAAGGCTCAGAAGGGTAAAGGAACATGGGAACCTGCTCCGTGTCATGCTTGAGAAAAGAGTGAGTTGTCTGGAGGCACAGAATATGGCTAGAGATGTGGGCAAGAGCCAGGTCATAAAGGGCTTCCCTGTGTGCCAAGGCAAGGAGCTTGGCCATCATCCAATAGCCATGGGGAACCACTGAGAGCTTTCAGACACAGGAGTGACATGGTCTTTAAGAGTGCTCCCTCTGGGGCGCTGTGAAGCCAGACTATCAGGGGAAAGACCAAAGGCAAGGAGGCAAGTTAGGAAGAGTTTTATTGCTATTTTTGTGTGGAACATCTGTTCTGAAAGGAACAATAGAGAGTAAGTCATCTGGCCTAATAACTTTTCACGTCGGCTTCCATGGAGGCTGTTATAGCACCTAGTGTATAACACATCAGGGAATCAGGACATAGTGCCAGGTGAGAGGCGGGCAGCACAGAACGGTAGCCTTAGAGGGAGAACGATTCAACAAAAAACAGCCCCGCAACTTTCAATTGTATGACACTAGGCAACTCAGTCAACTTCATGGGCCCGTAGTCTCCTCATGTGTAAGATGGCAATGGTAATGCCCACCTGGCCAGCTGGCTGTGAATGAGAGATGCACACAAGGCCCCTGGCAGAACTTCAGGCACAGAACAGGTCTCCATTATTACAGTGGAGAAACCTTTTGCCAAGAATGTTCTCAGAAAAGATCCATCCACCATGACAAGATGCTTCCTCTGCTAAGCAGTGGTAACCAAAGCAAACAGAGCAATGGGGATGAACCCAGAGTTATTACCTACACGAGAGGCTCAGCTGTCCCTTTGATGGAAAGCAAAAGCCAGCCGAGTCTAACAAGCCCATACACACTGATCAGAGCTGCCTCTTCTCAAAAGCCTTGGGCACATTCCCACGTAACCTAGTTTGACAAGCTATGCTGGCCCAGTGCCCAGCGTCCAATCAGAATCTACTAGGCCTAGAGATTATCTGACAATTTCTCTCTCTCTACAAGGGCAGTTATGGTGCAGAATGGAGGCAGCAATACACATTTTAAGCACATACACATCACCCTTTCATATCCTATCTCCTCTAAAGGCTTAATTACTTCTTCTAGATAGCAACAGTCCCACCCTTGTGGCACAAAGCTCTACAGTGAGCACAGCTAATTCACTGTCTGGAAATAGTCTCGGTTCTAGAACCAAGAACCATGGTCGCAGATATTCTGATATTCTCAGCTCAGACTGTGCTGAGATTCTGGCTCTACATCACTTGCTTGGAAAGTGAGAACACTCATGGATGAAGACAGTGCTCAATGCTAACTAATATCCCTCCTCCTATCTTCTGAGTCTTATCTTCTCATTTGCAAACATTCTGGAAATTTCCTGTAACCCCATTCAGACATCAACTGTCCCCTTCCCTCTACCACTGTATGTTGATCAGAGTATCCCACACCTACTGCTGCTGATCATCTGCTAGTCACCGTTTAGTCTTTGGAAATCCCTTTCTGCCTTCCTTAAGTGACTGAAATGTTCTGGACAAGTCACTAGTTATCTTTCCAAACACAACAGGGGTTCCACTTGGCTCCACTTCAGTATGGACCACTTTGACCATTCACCTCTTCTGGAAGGCCACCCATCTCTTGACTTCCTGACACTCCTTCCGCTCTCCTGACCACCTCCAGTTCACACTGGCAGACCCTTCTTCTTCTTTCCATTCCTAGGCATGGGCGTTCTGGAGTCTTGTCCCCAGAGTTCCTTCTCTTTCCATAATCCTCTTCCTAGGAAATGCCAAAGCTATCTACTCTGGTTCCAGATGCCTCCCATATCCCCAAGAACACAGAATCTTCTTCGACTCTAGCTCATTTCTCCTTTGATGTGTCTCAATAGCAAAGCCAGGCCCCTGGTGGAATCCCACGCCTTCTTGTCCTACAGTGGCTTCAAACAACTGTCCAAATCCAACTCTGGACTTCTGTATCAAAGCCTGCTCATCTTCTGATGCTTGCTGCCTTGGTTGGTGACACCACTCATCCTCCCTGTCCAAGGTAAAAAGCTAAGGCATTCGCCTCCTATTCTACTCCACATTTGCTGAGTTGGATCTGTCCCTTCCCTCCTTCCTTAATGCCCCAGTTCCTGGCCAAACTTTTATCTGGCCTTTTGTCATCCCTTTATAATCAGTCTTTCTGCTCATTTCTCTCGCCTTTGCAGAGTCTCCTCCTCACTGCTGTCTTTATAAAGCACAGAAAATATTACCTTCAGAGGAAAACCCCTCACTGTACCCTCCTCCCCATACTGTCCGCTTAGCATGACATCCAACACTCCTCTACAATGTAGTAAGAACATACATTCAGGGGGTCTCTCTCATACTAGATCATAAATTCTTTAGTGCCTCTAATTGTTCCTCAGTAGCTGCATGCCAATCAACTTGACTCATAATAGGTGCTCAATTCACACCTGAAGAAATGAATGAATCTTCAAGCTGTCAGCACTCCCAGCTTATCCAGCCCTGCTCTCTGAAACAAAAATGCCCTTCTTGGATTATCTCAGGATGAAGAGCTCCTTCAGATCGGTTACACAAATCTCCAAAGTATCCCTCAGATTATAAGAGTGATGAATGCCCTACCTTAACTTTCCAAGCACTGAGCAGCTTCTACCTGGTTATGTATCCACATCAAGCAAAAGGTCTCCTCAATATGAATTGTGGAGAATACAGCCAATATTTTATAATAACTACAAACAGAAAGTAATCTTTAAGAATTGTATAAAAATTTTCTCATTTTTTTGTATGATTGTATGTATTTTATTTAATATAAATTTATTTATTTTAATTGGACGTTAATTACTTTACAATATTGTATTGTTTTGCCATACATCAACATGAATCCACCACAGGTATACACATCTTCCGCATCCTGAACCCCCCCTCCCTCCTCTGTTCCCATCCCTCTGGGTTGTCCCAGTGCAACAGCCCCAAGCATCCAGTATCATGCATCGAACCTAGACCGGTGGTTCATTTCATATATGATATTATACATGTTTCAATGCCATTCTCCCAAATCATACCCCTCCTCCCTCTCCCACAGAGTCCAAAAGACTGTTTTACACATCTGTGTCTCTTTTGCTGTTTTGCATACAAGGTTATCGTTACCATCTTTTTAAATTTCATATATATGCATTAGTATATTGTATTGGTGTTTTTCTTTCTGGCTTACTTCACTCTGTATAATAGGCTCCAGTTTCATCCACCTCATTAGAACTGATTCAAATGTACTCTTTTTAATGGCTGAGTAATACTCCATTGTGTATATGTACCACAAATCAATAAAAATGTGAATTATTTTTTTTAACTTGTATTTAACTTGTTTGATCAAAGTCCAATGAGAAAAAACAAGAAATCATTCTATTTAATACAAATGAAATTCCATAAAAATAATTGATTATTTAATAACCCAGGTGATAGAAAAATGGGGACATTTAAGCAAATGATGGCATAGTGACCCAGGAAGCACAAAGTTGTTAACAGTTCCAGGCTGGAAGAAAAAGGGGACCAGGAGTTGGTCTACTCAGTGGAAGCTGGAACCTTGGCAGAGGTGGATTTACCAGGAAGCTAGTAAGGCTTATATTTGAGGCCTCTTTGCCCTCCTGGGCCTCTTCTAAAACCCTGGATCTAATTTTGTGCTCTTTTTCCTTTAAAGGTTCCCTCAAACTGTACAAGTTCTTTAGTCTTCACAAAAGCCATGGAGGAAATATCACCAGTGCTGGAGCTGTCGCCCAAGGCTGAGATGAGAAGAAATACCCTGGTTTTTCCTTTCTGTCCAGCTTCTGACTTCTTGCTAGTACTTCTCATTGGCCAAACTCAGCCACAAGCCAGTTGGCATGGGAGCCTGGATCAGATTTCAGCATCAGATTCCCTATAACATGCAACCAAACAGGGGAAGGGCAAGGAGGAGATCTGAGAGCAGACAAGCCAGGGATTGGCATATCAGCCCATCCCATGTCCTTCCGGTATCCAGTGTTGGGACTGAATGGAGTTGTAAGTGTTACCAGGAAAAAGCGAACTGGCTTTCCCTCTCCCAAGATATTCCACAAGGCAACACTGTACCAGGGAATATAAGACACAACCTGTATCTTCCTCCCAGCCTTGGAGACTCTGAAACCCAATCTTGTTATTGTCCCAAAGGCAGATCTGGGGAGGATAACTCACACTAACCAAGCTTATAGGAGCCTGAAGCACAAGCCTGAAAATCAATATGCTAATTTAAAGAAGAAATATCCCTGTAATTTAATGCAGAATGACATGTTTGTCTTGACAAAATCAGTTCATTTCATTTGCTCACTACTGTACATAATATTGATTATTAACACTGTAGCAATTACTTCAAAGATGGACTTCCCTGATGGCTCAGACAGTAAAGCGTCTGTCTACAATGCAGGAGACGTGGGTTTGACCCCGGGGTTGGGAAGTTCCCTGGAGAAGGAAAAGGCAACCCACTCTAGTACTCTTGCCTAGAAAATCCCATGGATGGAGGAGCCTGGTGTCCATGGGGTCGCAAAGAGTCGGACACGACTGAGCGACTTCACTACTCACTCACTAATTACTTCCAAGAAATGTAGATACAAATGAGTAATATCTAATATCTAATATCTAGGCCCCCATCCTGGAGGGGCCTAGTGATGAATTTATATTAACACTATAAACAGATGTATGTCAAAGAGAAATTAAAATCCTTATTGAGCACAGACCCATATCAGACTAGTTAACATGATTTGAACCTTTGTGACATCAGGCTCTGACAGATACACATGTTGGTGTCAACCATGGAGACAGATCTGACAGGAAGATTGTAAATAGTAGTTGTTTGCCTAGAGCACAGAATCTCCTGGAGAGAGCTCGAGTTTACCTCCCTGACTCAGTTTTTCTATGCCACTTATGGTGACCACCACCTCTTTTGATGGGTACATACATGAAATGCCATTCATTTGGTTACAGCCAAGTTCAACAGTCCTGAAAATCATTCACTCACATGAGGTCAGACTCCTAAACCATTCTTGATCTTTGAGAGTCTCATAAGAGCTTCAGACTCTTTGAAACCCACATATACACACATTTTATTTACACATTCATGGGGTTCTTAGACTTCATTGCCTCCAGTTCTTTCTCTCGAGCAGAGTTTCTCAATCTCAGCAATACTGGCATTTTGGATTGAGGAATTCTTTGTTGTTGGGCTCTGTCTTGGTTGGCAAGAGAAGCAAGCATTCTAGAATGTTTAGCAGCATGCCTAGCCTCTACACTTCAGGTACCAACAGCCTACCCTCAACCAGTTGTGAAAATGTTCCCAGACATTGTTCAATGTTCCCTGGGGGAAAAAACTGCCCCAGCTGAGAACTACTTTCCTAGAGAGACACTGAAGTCTGCTCTTACTCCAGGAGTGATACATGCAGCATCCAGCTATAAGAGCAGCCAGGTGCTGTGCACCTCTCCTGCCTAGACTTCAGGCTAATGATCAGTTCAGCAGATGAGTTTGCTTTAAAAAGGACAACACTGAAAAATTTTTGCACTCTAGTTCCACAAATGTGCAAAATAAATATCTCCTTGTGGATCAGGGTTGGGAGAGAACCTGAAAATGTTTGTTCAGGCTATTGATCAGGATGGAGGAATTTTAAGCTTGCTTGTTTCCATTATTGGAGAGAAGAAAACCATCACCACTAGTGTGCATGTGTTTACAGAATATTACATGACTATATCTGTTAGCTAACTAACCTGGAGTCCACCTAAAGCTGCTTGTGACCGTTAACCATCAGGAGGAGCTCCACATGGTTCTGGAATAGCTGGCTTTACTGTTAGTCTCTCCTTAAGTACAGAGACCTGAAGCCCATGCCAGTTCTCAAGGGCATCTGTAGGTCTTAAAAGAAAGCAAAGAAGGCATTGTTCCCTGACACCTCCCTGCAAAATGCGTAATGAGGATTTGTTGTGGGCCAGGCACTATGCTTTATGCACATCAAATCACTTGAGCCTCACAACAAGCTAGAAAAGTCCGTATTATTGTCCCCACTTTGGAGAAAAGAACTGAGTCTCAAAGAAGTCTCATAGGTTTCTTAGAGTCACACAGCCAGGAAGTGGCAGACTGGAATTAAAACACAGTTCCTGTCACTGTCATGATTCTGGATCAGCTGCAAATTTTAGCTAAGGCTGTTTAGAAGAGGAAGAAGTCGCCTCCGTGACACCTGTGAAAATCAAGGCAAACAACTCAACTCGTTCACTTGAGTGGGGAAACTGCCAAAACAGATCTTTTATATCAAACCAATGTAACTTCCGATGGGCATAATGTTTTTAAAGAGATATGTTTGAATACATTGAGAGCAGTATTTGGCTGCCATCTTCAAACTCCCAAAGTCTCCTAACGCAGGCAGCTACATGCCGCACTGAGGGTAAGGAAGAAGCCCAAGGATTCTGACATGGAGGGCTTTTCTACCCGTTTCCTCATGAGCAACGACAAGCTGCTGGCTCTGAGCAGGGAAACATCACTAGCCTTTAGCTACCAATTCAAACCAGGGACCTCCCCATCCTGCCCACACAACTCCAGAGGAAGTCTGGGACGGGGATGAACAGACCAGATTGATGGGATTAGTCCAAAACACAAATAATGTATTTCCTCCCAAATATGAAAACAACACTTGAAGCCAGGGTGTAATAATAGGTTTTCCCAGGATGGTTGCTTTCATAGAGTGTTACAAGTGTCCCTTGATTATACTTCTAAAAACATTGAGTCTGGATTTCTTCCTTCCTTTCCCTCTTCTCTTACTTTCCTTCCTTCCTTCTTTCCCCTTCCAGCAGTCATATCCTGACCTCCTCCTTGGTACCAACCCCTATGCTGGGACCTGGGTAGCTGAGATGAACAGATCCCAGGCCTTGTCTTATCTTGAAGCTCAGTGAGAGAGACTGGCAAACAATACCAAGGGAATAAAACAGGGACTGGAACAAATGGAGTTGTGCTACTGCCTCCTCAGAAAGCTGAAAACATTCAACAGAGTGCAAGAAAATCAGGTATTCACTTGAAATACTGCAATGTCAAAAGAGGCACCTCAGAAGGTACAACATTGGTATCTAACATTGTAAATCTGAGTCTCATAACTTGTTAGGAAAGCACGACTTTGAATGGATCCTTGGATTCTATGATGTGAAATTCTAATACAAAGAGATGAGAACAAAGCTATTTTCCCCCTTAAACAGCAGGGTGGGTAGGAATAAGGAATACGGTTAATGAGTTCTGCTTTTCTTATTCTTTAAATTCATCAATATTTATTGTGCTTTAGTTTTCAAATTACTTCTGCTTAATTCTGAAGTAATTTGAAGAATTACTTCAAATTAATTCTGCAAAATTATGTTAATTTTGCCTTAAAATAGTCCTATGAGGTAAATTAGAGAAGGGCATGGCAACCTACTTCAGTATTCATGCCAGGAGAATCCCATGAACAGAGGAGTGTGGTGGTCTATAGTACACGGGGTCCCAGAGTCAGACATGTAAATATTATAATCTCCATCGTACCGTTGAGAAACGAGGCTCAGAGAAGTCAGTGGCTCTCTCAAGCACTCATAGCTAGCCGAGAGAAGAATGGGCCTCTCAAATTCACCTCCATCTGCCTGTACAGCCCAGGTCCTAAAAGGCCCCCATGCATGCCATGAGCCCTGGGAAACGAATCATGTTATTCAACTGCAGTCTCACCGGCATCACACATGGAATAGGAGGTGTGTTCAAGAGGCTCTGGGGTATTGAGAAGAGAGCTAAGTGGGTTTTAATGGAAAAGATTGTTCTACTTATAGCGGCTCCAAAAAAAAGTGATTCACTCTTCAGGCCTGACATGTTTTGAGAGACAGACATGCCTGTGAATTTGGCCAGACTCGTGGGTGCCAGATGATAATTGACAAAGACCCTAGGGCTTGGCGATCAAGCCAGGACTTCCTCGTGTTCCTCACTGAGCTCTCCAGGGGCCAAGCATGGTGCATAATTAAGTCAGATGGTTGCACAGGGGAAGAGATGGGTTATTTTCTCTATGGAGAGGTTTTCTTCTTGGCGAGAGGCAGAATGACACACTTCAGGCAGCAGGAAGATGATTTCCATAAAAGTCGGTGGGGAGGGAGGGAAATCATGAAGTTACTGAAAGACAAACAAAGCCTAAATACCATAAACAGAGTGTGGAGTTCCCAACCAGAGGCACAATTATCTCTTACCTCAAACTTGGACAGGACTCAAGCAGGCATTATAAGAGATTTTCTCATGCACATGAGTAATTCCCCCACTCATTAAAATGTTATAGATGAGCCTCACTTGGAAAACAGCAAAGTGTGAATTCCAACGCAGGACATAGAGGAGGCAAAAGGGGGCCTGAGGAAGTCCTAGCAGAAAGTTTTAAGGCAGCCTAACAATCTTCTAAAAAGCAAAACAGTGGACAAAGTGAGAAGAAAAACACAAAGAAGAAGATGGATTGTCCATAAGAACACCACTGTTACACATGCACAGATGCCTTCCATTTTACTAACTTCCACTTAATGAAAGCACACGCTCATAGATAAACGTGGGATCATTTATCCATTACAATGAGGGGAAAATGCCTTTTTTAATCTCATGTACGGTTTAACCACTTGGGACTTTTCCTTCTTGGACCAAAGTCAGTACCTGTTAAAAACAAAGCACTGATGGGACTGATAACAATGTAATTTAATGAAGGTGTGATTCACATGGGATTTCATGGCATGACAGAGAACCACACTGAAACCCTTAACCCATCAGTTTTGGGCCACCATCTTCCTATCATGAATGTTTTCATGATATTGTGAGGCTGCAGAACCGACCAGAAGAGCACAGATACGAATGTCAAGTCTTACAAGGTCTAGTCCAGTACCTCAATAGATCATATGTGAGCTGACCCTGAAACTGGAGTCAGATTTAAACGTTTAACTCTATATACTGTCCTGAAAGCTCTGTGAATTGGCTGATACAACACAAAGACTTGAGGTGGGGAAAGAATTTTCCCTGGAAAATTTTAGGCATGTGACAGATTCAGACTGACTTTATCCTTAAAGGGCTGAATAAGGTTATTTATTACAGGACAGTAACATGTCTCCATGGGTTTTGATGAGAGAAGGGACTTCCATTCCTTCTCCTTATATAAAGCCTTCTTATATCGCCATTTTATATAAAAGACTGATTGCCATGAATTGTCATAGTATACTACGACAACCCTTCAAATATGATAGTACTCACACAAGTGATGAATATCTTTCTAGATCACAGATATTCTCTTATTTGTTTTCCATAATGTTTTTTTCTGAATATAAAGTAATATATTTCCATCACAGTATGCTGGGAAAGTATGAAAACACCAATAAGAAAACAAAAATTACTTTCAACAGCAGCAGAGATAACCTTTTTAATAATTAGGTGTTTTCTTCCTATATATATTCCCCAATATATATATTGGGAGTGTATGACATCAATCTGTACATATCATTTTATACCATTTTTTCTCCTTTATGTATTGAGTATTATCCTATGACATTAAATGTTTTAATAACATGTTTTTTAATGGCTAAATATTATACCTTTTGATATAAATAGATCATAACTAATTTAACCAGTTCTCCATCAATGGAAACTTGGTTTGTGTCCATTTTTTTTATAAGTAACAAAATTTTTAAAATATCATACTTAAACATGGTTACACTTCTGTATTGATCAGATTCAGACAAGAAGGCCAAAGCAAATAGAGTTTCATGAAAAGAGTATTTACAAGGGTATTGTTGGGTTTAAAGGAAACCAACAATGATAATGAGCCAAAGAGGCATGGACCCAGAAGAAGTAGAGAATCCACCACTGAAGGATTCTCTGAAGGAGAAAAAGAGGTGAGTGGCGGCTAGGACCTAATCAGCGCTACAGCAGGAGGAGAGGAAACGTGGCCTTGGGTGAGGAAGCCAGCCACTTCCAGTCCATGGCCCAGCAGGGAAACAGCAAAACAAAATACTATTCCACCCTCTCTTTCCACCTGTTCTTTGACTTGTCATGGCTCCCCAGTGAAGAATCCAGCAAGCAGAGAGAGGGGAAGGAGGCTGGGTTGATGCAGTTCATTGAGTTCAGCCTCCCTGGGCACACAGCAGGTGGAGAAAATGTCTGACATATCTAGGGAGACAGAGAATAGCCAGCTCAACACCTCTGCTTATGCCCTAAGTTAGAGCCACAAACACTGTGAAGATTTAAAACACACACCATGTGGCCAGTTCCTCTGAAGCTGTATTACTGAGTTCCAGATGGGTACAAAACAGCCCAGCCTGTCTTAAGTCCATTTGTGCCAAGTCTAGAACTGGGTCAACTCCTCCTCCAAGCCTTACTCTGCTGCAGCCACTGAGGAGACTCGCACTGAGACAGTGCTTACTGGAGCAGCCAGTATATTAGCACACTCAGGAAATTCTGGAATTAGGCTTGCCGCATAGGCCAATTATATAATGCATCTACAGGGTGATCCCTATCTCAATTATTACACAACTTTTAATCAATATTAAAAGGCTTCCCTGGTGGCTCAGAGGTGAAAGCATCTGCCTGCAATGTGGGAGACCTGGGTTCAGTCCCTGGGTAAGGAAGATCCCCTGGAGAAGGAAATGGAAACCCACTCCAGTATTCTTGCCTGGAGAAGCCCATGGACGGAGGAGCCTGGTAAGCTACAGTCCATGGGGTCGCAAAGAGTCAGACATGGCTGAGCGACCTCACTTTAATCAATATGGCTTTCTTCCCTGGGTCCCAATTTTGTGTTCATATTAGATGTTATAGGAGAGAGGCCTGCTCTCAACACTAGCTAGTGGTCTGTGGCCTGACGCCTTAATTTAAGCCAGCATCGTCTTCCTGGAAGCTGGTCCCTGCTTCCTTTCCAAGCAGTTGGCTGAAGCCCTGCCCCAGTATCAGAAGACCTTCTATAACCACAACTGTACTCATGAACTGAAAAACCACTGCTTGCTAGAAATACTTATTGTCAGGCACTGCTGCCAGGTTCAATACCTCTGGCTATCAAGTCCAGCCTAGATGGAAGTAAATTTGAAGCATTTTTAGATACTGTGTTTGGGCTCAGTCCTTCAGTCCTCTGATTCTTGCCATAGCTCAGCAGAACCTAAATCTTCTACCCACTGAGGTTCCAGTATGTCTTGTGCTTGATTGTGCAATAACTGGTTAAGCCCTAACTAAGATTTACTAACTGTGAGAAAACACAATAAAAATCTAGGTAATTTGGCTGCTGTCTTTTGATGATGACATCACCTTCTTTCCATGCCCTCTGACCCTCATGTCCAACACACAGGCTTTGAATGTTCTGCTTAGGACCTGGCAACTAATTTGGAAAATCATCTTCTCGCAGAGAAATACTTCATTTTTCCTGTCTGATCTGTAGCTATGAACTCTTTTGCTGGGTCCCTGGCCATGAAATATGCCTCCTATATTATTGTGGGAAGATCTGCCCCACTGGGGTCTGTGTCCTGATTGCCTTTGAAGTCAGCAACATCAGAAGTTAATTCCAAGCAGGTCCTCTAGATCCTGTGCATGGTTTTGTGTTTTTAAAATTGCATTAAAGGTCAATTTAAGCTCTTGCAGCCGATAGGCATTGTCTCGTGTGCTTCTATTTCTTTGTCTCTTTATTCCCAACAGCACAAGCCTAAGTCTTGTCTTTGTTTTGTCAGGTGGGTCCCATTAAAATCTTGTATTAAACTCTGCCTCTTTTGAAGTCCCAGACCTCATCCATCTGGTTTTTTTTTTTTCTAATGACTTTGTTTAGAATTTTTTCAAAGTTAATGGAAATGTCTGAGGGATAGAGAGTCTGGTTAATTGATCCTTTAGTTATTGAAGGTCACTGTCAACCAATATTTCTAGAATTTCGCATTTCATTTTCTCTCACTTCTAATATCCCTCCTGTTTGTTTCAGCCACCCATCCTCCACTGAGCAAACTTTTTCTTTTTCTTAAATCTCATTTTAGTCGCTTCTACTCCCCAGATTGAAAACTGGATGTTCAGAAATTAGACTCCAGGGAGCCTGGCTGAGGAAGGTAAACTATAAAGGAGATGCAGAGAGGGAAGAACCCTGGACAGGATATATGCCCAAATCTATGAAGCAAACCTGATAATCACGGACCACATATAAGCATCAAATCTAAAAGCATACGAGCAAGATCATAATAAAAAGCGAGAGTTTAAGGTAAAGAGCACTGGATCATAGAGAAGGCCAACTGGAAATAAACAGAGCAGATTCAGAATGCTGCTCCCACACCAACAGGTGTTTGACCATCCTTACCAAGAGGCTTCTCAAAAGTTAGCATGCACCAAAAAAAAAAAAAAGGAACAACAAAAATTACACTTGATGAATGTACTAAGAAATGTCCCTTTTCTCACAAATTTTAAGCAAAAGTTCTTTACCACTCTGTACATACTTCATGCAGAAAATGTTAATACCAGAATTGCTTTTTAAACAGAGATGCTAAACTGTCCATAAAAGAAGCATTTCTGCCTTGTATGTCAAATGTCTGTATTTATATACCAGAAGGCAGCCTACTGTCTAGCTCCTTTGTTTTCTCTTGTTGTCTTAAATAGCTATTTGGAGACTTCAAGTCTCACATATTAAAAGCAATGACAGTTAATAACAAAAGGTCTTGTTCCTTGGCTTCCTTCACATGGCTGAGCATCACATTTATGACCAGGATGAAGACTATAGGACACAAGGTTCCTAAACAGATGAGGCAGTGAAGTGGAACTAGTTCCAGCATTTGGAAGCTCGGTGGCATATATGGATATGCCCAATGCATGAAAATAATTTACTGAGCACAAAGGGATCTCTGAATCAATACTAAACATGGACAAAAGTATATCCCACCCTCAATTTGGGTGGGTAATGATTGCAAGCTCATACTGTCTAAGAGATACTTAAAGTATTATGGAGGAACTGTCAAGGTATGGCAAAGTGGAGGAATGCATATTCAGTTCCAACCCTAGAGAAAGAGAACAATTTCAAACAAAGGGATTTCAAAACCTTCATGTGATCAGAACACAGAGTGAATCCAATCATCAAAGAATAAACTGAGGGCAGGAAGACACAAGAAAACATCATGAGGACAGTCAAGGCTAACATGATAAAACAACTAAGAATCCAGACTCAAAACCAGAAAGAGAGAAATTAACCAATTTGAGACATGGAAAAAAAAATTCAAATGAAACCAGAATGATCTCCTAAGCGACTTCAGTGCAGAAGAACCAAATGCTTATTGTAATCTCTGGATTCTTTGAAATGTGTTGGTTACACTGTAAATTTATGAACTGTCATCATTTCAGACTGAAGTTAAGTCACTGTCACAATTTTTTTTGTTACTCATAAAGAATAATCATTATAGAACAGTCTCTTAACAAGATTCTTATTTTTAAATTAGTCAAATACATTGTTTCAAGAGGGAAATTCAAGTAGGATAAACGTCCCTTCTTTCAGATGCTGTGAGTAGTTTGAAGGTCATATTCTCTCTTCTGTTCTTTCTAGATTGCTGGGAAATAAATGCAAGCAGATTATCTTGATCTTGACCATACTTTTACCTTGTGTGGTTACATGTTCGAGACTCTAGTTAATTGCTTGAGTTTCATATACACTGATTAGCAGCAGTCTCAGCAACTAGCGCCACAGGAACCCACACCCATCATGCCTTTTCTTTCCCAGAGATCAACCCCAAGGGATTAGGAAGACGTCTCATTGAAGCACTCAAAAACACAGATGATCATATTATATTCTCTTTTCTGAGACATTTTTGTAAGGAAGGCAACCGTCTTCTAAGCACTATTTCTTTAGTAATTTCAACATCAAACCTTCTAGAGGGACTACCCACAATGACTCACAAGAGAAAAAAACATGATCCCTTGGGGGAGGGGAACCTCTTTACACAAAATTCTGATTATGTTACTCAGCTTAAAAAGCTTCAGCATCTCTCAACTGTCTACAGAATAACTTTTAAGGTCTTTAGCTTTACCTACAAATTCTTTTACAATCTAGTACCTGCCCATCTTTCCAATGACATATGCCACTCAGCCAAAAGGAATCATCAGTTCAGCCATGCTGAACTTCTTGCAGAGGCTCAAAGGAGAGGTTTTCTCAGGCCTCTGTGTTTTTCCACTGGGTGTTCCTTCTTAATAAAACGCCCCACACCACCTTTACCACCACTACCATCATCTCTTGCCTCTTCTCCATGTGAAAAATACCTTCAATGCTGAGATAAACATCAGTTTAAGAAGTCTTTCCTGGTCATCAGAGGCGGAGTCGTGGCTACATGACATCCAACTATCACAACTATTCCACTTGTTGTAAGTGCCATAAGGTTTTTAATCTTGTGTAATAGAGCCCAGCAGAATGTTCCATTAGTATTTGGGAAAGAGGAGTAATTCTGTAAATTAGTAAGATGACTCAAGGAAGATATAGTAACTCTTAATAATAAAACAATAACCTCAGCTAGGTTATCATTTTGGTGTTTGGTATGCATTAGGCATAGTAATAGCTTTACAAACTTTACAAACATCTCATTTAATTTCCCACAAATAACCTATGAAAGAGGTGTGTTTATCATCCTCATTCCCATGTCGAAGAGGTAAAGGAAATGAGTCAAGATCACGGAGCTTGTCAGTGGCAAAGCCAGGGTTCAAAGCTGGTCTGCCCACTGCCAAAATGGAGTCCCTTCACACTGTAGCAGGCTAACCCACATCCTGGCTTTAGAATTGTTGGCCTTGTCCTCTACTTTGTAATTATCTAGCTATGTGGTCTCAGTTAAGGAATTACCCCCTTCATCTGGATCTCTAGACCAGTCCTTCCTTAAAACCCTTCCTAAACCTATATAATCAATATATCACAGATACTATTCCTTCCATCTCTTGAGTATATCTCAAATATGAACACTCTTGTCCATCTCTATTACCAAAACCCTAAGCCAAGCTACCTTTATCTCTCACCTGAACTTGTGCAGTAAGCTCTTAGCTCATCACGAGTGTCTTCACACCCACTCAGACAGGCCCTGCAGTCCAATATTTGTAGGACAGCCAGATTGAGATTTAAAAACACAAGTGTATCATGGCTCCCCACTTGTTCTTAGGATGAAGAAAAAATCCTTAACACGGCACACAAGGCCTCTGCCCCCCATTCCAGTTTCATCCTACCTCTCTCCTCACTTTTCCCTGAGCCTTTCAGTTGCTCAGAACTCTCCTTTCTCGAAGCTTTGGCAGATACTGTTCTGCAGCCTGAAAGGCTCCTCTCTCCCTTCAACTCCCAACTTTCCGACCATCTCAGGGACTGCTTCATTGAAGGCACCTTCCCTGATGCCCAGATCAGTTAGGGCCTCATTAGATATCCTCACCATTGTCAACTACAATTGGCACTTTCTATTGGCACTTGCCATCTACCTCTACAAGGATTAAATCAGGTGCTGCTGCAGCTGCTGGCTTTCAACACCCCCCTGAAAAGAGTTCAGGGTAGAGAGGAGAAATGAGGCACTCTGTGCTCTGGGAAAAATGGGCAGAATGGGTCTTCAGATAGTGAGATATTTTCAGGAGATGATTTTATGTGCCCAATTCTTATACCTCCTCATAACCAGAAAAGCACAAAAATCCCTCACGGTGACATCTGCTTCTCATGACTAACAGTAACCTCACAAGAAATCTGAAAAAAATATGTGCTTGACTGCAGGTACTCCCCCTTCACTAAAATCATATACTGATCTTACCCTCTACCTCTCTGGAGCAGTTTCTCAGAGCTATTTGAAATTCTGTCTCCTATGCAATAGTCCTCAGTTCAGTTCAGCTGCTCAGTTGTGTCCAGCTCTTTGTGTCCCCATGGACTGCAGCACACTAGGACCCCCCTGTCCATCACCAACTCCCAGAGTTTACTCAAACTCATGTCCATTAAGTTGGTGATGCCATCCAACCATCTCATCCTCTGTCGGCCCCTTCTCCTCCTGCCCTCAATCTTTCCCAGCATCAGGGTCTTTTCAAATGAGTCAGCTCTTCACATCAGGTGCCCAAAGTATTGGAGTTTCAGCTTCACCATCAGTCCTTCCAATGAATATTCAGGACTGATTTCCTTTAGAATTGACTGGTTGGATCTCCTTGCTGTCCAAGGGACTCTCAAGAATCTTTTCCAATGCCACAGTTCGAAAGCATCAGTTCTTCAGCACTCAGCTTTCTTTATGGTCCAGCTCTCACATCCATACGTGACTACAGGAAAACCACAGCTTTGACAAGATGGACCTTTGTCGGTAAAGTGATGTCTCTGCTTTTTAATATGCTGGCTAGGTTTGTCATTGCTTTTCTTCCAAGGAGCAAGCATCTTTCAATATCATAGCTGCAATCACTGACCACAGAGATTTTGGAGCCCAGGAAAATAAAGTCTGTCACTGTTTCCATTGTTGCGCCATCTATTTGCCAGGAAATGATGGGACCAGATGCCATGATCTTTGTTTTTTGAATGCTGAGTTTTAAGTCATCTTTTTCACTCTCCTTTCACCTTCACCGAGAGGCTCTTTCGTTTCTCTTTGCTTTCTGCCATAAGGATGGTGTCATCTGCAAATCTGAGGTTACTGATATTTCTCCCAGCAATCTTGATTCCAGCTTGTGCTTCATCCAGCCCTGAATTTCACATGATGTACTCTGCATATAAGTTAAATAAACAGTGACAATATATAGCCTTGAAGTACTCCTTTCCCAATTTGAAGCCAGTCTGTTGTTCCATGTCCAGTTCTAACTGTTGCTTCTTGACCTGCATACAGCTTTCTCAGAAGACAGGTCAGGGAGTCTGGTATTCTCATCTCTTTAAGAATTTTCCAGTTTATTGTGATCCACACAGTCAAAATATTTAATGTAGTCAATGAAGCAGACGTTTTTCTGGAATTCTCTTGCTTTTCCTATGATTCAGCAGATGTTGGCAATTTGATCTCTGGTTCCTCTGCCTTTTCTAAAACCAGCTTGTACATGGTTCACATACTGATGAAGTCTAGCTTGGAGAATTTTGAATATTACTTTGCTAGCCTGTGAAATGAGTGTAATTGTTTGGTAGCTTGAACATTTTTTGGCATTGCCCTTCTTTGGGATTGGAATGAGGACTGACATTTTCCAGTCCTGTGGCCACTGCTGTTTTCCAAACCTGCTGGCATATTGAGTGTGGTACTTTCACAGCATCATCTTTAAGACTTGAAATAGCTCAGCTGGAATTCCATCACCTCCACTAGCTTTGTTCATAGTGATGCTTCCTAAGGCCCACTTGACTTTGCAATCCAGGATGTCTGGCTCTAGTCGAGCGATCATATCATCATGATTATCTGGGTCATTAAGATCTGTTTTGTATGGTTCTTCTGTGTATTCTTGCCACCTCTTCGTAATATATTCTGCTTCTCTTAGAAGATATTTCTGTCCCCCGTCTTTGAATGAAGAGCATAATACATACCTATTAATGAATGCTGAAAGAATGTATGTCAGTTTCCTCAGCTGAACAATGAAAAGCTTCAAGCTTGTGATCTCTAAGTTCCCTCTAGACAGAACAGTTAACTCCTCAGGACACTAAATTGTTACCTGTTGCTCTGGAAGTCCTAACTGGACCAAGGAGGAGGCAGATTTAACTCAGGAGAAGGAAGTGCTTTCTAATAAGAGGAACACCTCAGCAATGGAAGCAGTTTCCCCACAGAATAATGTAACTAATCAATTAACTGTTATTTGACCCTTTCCCAGGGGCACTGTAATAATAATTCCTGCATCCCATGAGAATGAGAACAAATGACCTCAACATACCTTTAAACTGAGAGTCTGTGAATTTGTATCTCTGTGAAATAACCAGACCCAGCTCTAAATCTTAAGCAGATGATTAAATAGTAAGATCTTTTATGCAAGATACACAACATATTAAAATGAGAATTTAATCCCAATGGGAATTGACACATTCTGTTTCAATATATATTAAACCACCTCGGCCACTCGATAAGAATACAAATTCTCAGACTTCCAGTCTGGAGATTCTGATTCAGTAAGTCTAGCTATCTTTAATAGGAGTTCCCAAGTAATTCATACAGATTTAGAAAATTCTTGCATAATAAAAAGAGCTCTCAACTTGGACTTACAAGACCTGAGTTCTAGCTGGAATTCATGTCTAATTAACTCTAGGACCCTGGCGAATTTTGTGATCTTTCCTGACTTCGTCATTGTCTTAAAAGAGACACAGTACTTTTAAATGGTCTAACATGAGTTGACATAGAGTTGATTCTTAACGCTAGCATATTCTACCTGTATCCTCAAAATGGCAATGATAAGCTCAGCTACCACAGTGACCAACTGTCAAAACAAGATTTCTGGATTTCATAAACTTCTCCCCATAAATGAGCTGCTTCTAACAGATGTGGGATTACAAGTGAGATCCACCTAAGGTATTCTTCATTCTCCATTCTTTTCACTCTCATTTTGTTCAAGACTCCATCACCTTTGGAAAATGCATTTAAGAAGCACTATTAAAATAGCAGTGCAAGAACCTATCCAGACCATTCTTCCTGCTGCTATCGTAAAATTTGTGGATTTGATGAATTTGGGGATGTTGGAAGGGAATTGGAAGTTAGCATTGATCTATTTCTTAGAAAACCTGGGCCTTGGGAATTCAAACATACTAGTCAGAGTCCTCAGTTGTAGCTAAGTTTCATTCATTTTCTCAAGCCTTCATTAACCTCCAGGTGTCTTGCTAAAGTCTGCACATGGAAAAGTAAATTTAACATGGTTCCTACCCTGAATGATGAGCTTATACTCCAATACAGTGTCATTCAGTGGAACACTGTACAATAATAGAAATATTCTGTATCTGCACTATCCAACGCAGTAGCCAGTAGTCACATGTGGCTATTGAATATTTGAAATGTGACTGGGGAAAGGCATCTTAATTTAAGTTAAATAGGCACATATGGCTCACAGATATCATACAGCACAGCTCTTGAATTAAAGGAGATATTAGAAGAAGAAAAAGAAGGAGAGGAGAAAGAAAAGGAGAGGAGGAGGAGGGGGAAGAAGAAGAGGAGAAAAACTGAAGTATGGTGAGCCTAACTGCAACTACACATTATGAGTGACCAACTGCTGATCATGTGATGAATAGCTTTTCATTGAGATGTTTGAGGGTCAGGTAAGATGTCTGGGAAAAGAGATTTCATGTGAAGGGTGAGGGGTGTTCACCAGATGGAAAATGGAGGAAAAGAGCCTTTGGGATAGAAGTCATAACCTCATGAAAGCTTGAAAGCACAGGTGGGTTTTTAGAATAATGATGTGGTTTGTTTGAAGCACCAGATACTTGGGAAGGAGGTAGAGTAAGGAGGCAGAGCTAGTAATGAGACATGAATGGGGTAGGGCCAAATCCTAAAGGGCCTGATGTTTAGTTCCGAGGGGGTTGGGCTTCTGTCCACAAGCAAACATTTTTCTTGGGGAACTCTAAAGCTTTCCAGTGGTGGCTGATGTGTTGGTTGCCCGTTTGTTTTCCCAGAGATGGGAACAAGAGCCGGTGTTTTCATTGTCTTTAACTAACTTCCTGCTTTAGCTTCATGCTTATATTTTCTCATTGCGCAACATTCTTGGTTTCTATTTTAACAATACCTCAGAGAAATATAAATAGCAAGGTTAAGTTTAATTCAGCTGCAGTCTTTATTCAGCCTGGACAACTGTAATGCCTCAGCATGATACCTCCAGGCTACAGGGGAACCTTGTGTTTAGGGTAGGTAGGCACTAATCATGCTTGCAGACCTGCCAGGGCCCACCAAGAAGGCTACAGCTGAGCCTTCCAGCTCTGGACAGTGTGAGGAACTAAAGAAAACTTATGCATGGGTCAGTCAGAAATAGCTCAACTCCAGAATGAACTGGGAAAACGATGGAGTAGGACAGTGGTCTGTGACCCACTGAGGAAGAGAAGTCTCCTGGAAACTTGATAGTCACTGTTGGTGTAAAGTCCTTTCCTTTATGATCAACATTGAAACACTTTTATTTATTAATTATTAAAAAAAGCATTTATTGAGCATCTACTCTGTGCCAAGGCATTTGCTGAGCACCTTACCTGTATTAACCCTTTTAGTCCTCACAGTACTCTGCCAGGCAAGTATTCAATATCCATAATTCACATGTAGTAAAGTCAGACTCAGAAACACTGTATACATAGCATGTTACTTGCCCAGAATCACGCAGCTAGTAACTGACAGTGCCATGTTCAAACCCAGGGTAAACTACATGAAATTTATGCCACTGAGAGAGACATGGCTAGAAGATAATGGTGTCACATTAAAACAGAATGCATTCCCACTCCCTCTCCCTACTCTGGTAAACCTGAGTAAATCCTTTGATACTTCACCCTCTTTTATTTCATGTACAACATAGGGATAATTAGACGTTCACTCCAGTTCTGAAAGGTATTTTAAAAGCTTTGAAAATTTTCCTTTAAGCAGGAGGTGTTCAGAAGCCACTCAGTCATCAAACCAACACAAACCAAGCACCTATCATTTTTACAGAGATGTCAGCTAGGAGTTGCAAATGTTAAAAAAAGAATATTAAGACTTCAAGAAACTTTCCACTTAGCAGTTAAAAATCACAATATTTATAAGATGCCACTCACCCAGACAGAAATAGTACTCATTCCCAAAGAATTCTGTAATGTGGCCGACGGTACTCAGCTGGGTTTCCCACTCAAGGTACTGGGAGCTTTAACGTTTCAGGTGGACAAACATACCAAGTATAGGGACCTATATATTTATCTTGAGTACCCTCCATCTAACCACTTTGCTAAGTTAATCATACAATCATTCTGTAAAACAGATGGAGACACACAAAGCATATGGACAACGAAAGCACATGGAACGACATCAGGCTACCCCCCAGAACACTCTACCTGTCTGAGACTGATTTACCAAGAGTCACCTAGGTTTGCATCCAAATGTGCTTATGCCAACTGTGCCTACTAGTAAAATGACAATTTAAGTATCTTTGGAATCAAATTAAATATGAAGGTAATACAAGTTGCTTCTATGAAAAATAAATACTCTGATGAATCATTAAGTAAATGCTTTGGAAATAGGTGTGAGTGAGATGACTGTCAATAATTAGAGGGGGAAATCATAAAAATCTAGAAATATTGCCCAGGTCACTTCACATGTTTTTTAAGATTGTATTCCACTTTAAAAAACTGAGGCCGTTGACTGTGCCTCATGGCAATGGTTTAGGAAGAATGACTACTGTTAGCCATTTGCAAAGAAAAGCTTTGACCTACCATCAAAATATTGGCAAAGATATATATACATATGTGCTACCATTGGAATTAAATGTCTACAGTTTGTATGTATCATCTTATCCCCATCTGAACCAACTTTTCAAAACAACCAACTCCTGGCCCCAGTCATACCTGATAAGAGGACTCCTACTCTACCTCAAGAGCAGTTTTTTGTTTTTAGTTTTATGAAACTTTAAGATATTTTTTGAGCATGGTCAAGCCCATGCTCTAAAATGAGCTGTTTGCCTACTCTCTCATGGGATGGGTAACGGGTTTCTATCTCAGTCCCCAGGCTGCACACAGGCTGGAGAAAACACCTTCCCAGACTGGCTGCAGCACGGAGCTAAGCCCCAAGGGCCCAGATGCTCCTTAGTGTGTCTGACACAGTGTCTCACACCATTTGACCTAGGATGGTGCATGGTTTTGTCATTCCTAGGATCTTCTCTTCAGTCTTATTCTTTGCTTATACTCTTGATCAAATAATTGCCTATTTACAATTATTTCTAGGGAGGCAACTATTTCCCTCTAAATTGCTATTTTTTAAAAAAAATGTTGTCAATGTGTTTCATTCCAAAGTGGCCCCTTGTGAGAAATGAACTATTTCTACTTGGCGAAATTTATTTATTAGTTTATTTAATTAATTAATTTAATATGAAATTTATTACATAGATTTTCACATCTTTGTGTATCAAAGGGCTACTTACTGGTTACCTACTGAGTTATGAAAGATTACTAAAATTGGGTACTAAATTCAGGACATTGCTAAAATGTACTGAATTCTTTAATTCAGTGGTTACCAGAAACGTCTGGTTATTTCTACAAAACATAAAACTCTTACTGTGTGCATACAATCTCAAATGGCTGGAATTCTAGCAATTTTTAGATAGAATACATTGTTCCCAGAGCTTTGTCACTAGGGTCTAAGGTTGACTATAATCTTCAGTTGCCTCAGCTCCAGTTTTACCTAACAGATCTATGCAATTACTGTTAGATTTCATTTCTGCTGTTTGTTTGGTTCTTGACAAACCAACAGTATTGCTACCATTTCTACTATGATGAACTCTTTACTGTTGATACACACAGCTTTTAAGAGCCACTTAGCCTGTTAATTAGAATGTTGGGTACAGCTACATACATACATTCATATATGTATGAAACTATATATTCATATTCCTTTCAGCAGTTGCCATCTCTCTGCCCTGATAATAGTCTATACACTGTGGATGATATGTGGAGCTTAACCCCCTTTTGGCTCAAAAAGTCCCATCCTTCAGAGTCTGAACTGCAAAAGATCCCCCTTTACAGACCCATGATACTTCCTGGGTCACACCATTAAAATCTCCTTAACAGCCATTAGGGTTACTTATACCATGCCCAGTATTTCATAGTCCATGTGTATATGAATAAAAATTGTAATACCCTAAAAAATATTAGAATTAGGATAAAGTTTACTATTCTCTTTCTATTTTATTATTGAGATAACACACTCAACAATAGTCTCCATGCCTTTGATCTCTCTCTACCAGGGTCCCTCTCAACTGAACTACCAGATTTGGTCATTTCACATCTTGCTACAAATGAAAATAAATAAATAAATAAACTTAAATAATTTATCTTATATGTGTATCTACTGCAAATAGATTGAAATTTTTAAAATCTTAGTCTAGTGTGCTTATCATCCATGATCTAACCCCAACCAAATATTCTCCCTTTATTTTTCCCCCACTTCCTTCTATATAGTCTTCATGTTAATAAAACTGAACTGCTCCAGGCACCTGATTTTAAGATGTCCTGACTTGCTTTTGGTGATCCATCTGGCTGACAGCTCTTTCTCCCCGCTTTGTATGGGTCCACATCTTACCAAATCTTCAAAGTTAGCCCTAAGGTCACCTCCTATAAAGAAACTTTTCCAGTTTAATCTAAACAGGAAGTGGTCTCTCTCCCCAAATCTCAGTGATGCATTCCCTGACTCCTCCTTCATGCTACACCTGCAGCATCACATCTTAGTTCATCGCATCTGCCCTTCAGACTATAAGCTTTTTTGTTAACTATTTATTTGTTTGGCTCTACCGGCTCTTAGTTGTGGCACGCAAACTCTTAATTGCAGCATGTGGGACCTAGTTCTCTGACGAGGGATCCAACCTGGGCCCCCTGCACTGGAAGCATAGAGTCTTAGCCACTGATCACCAAGGAAGTCCCCTGTAAGCTTTTTGATGACAGGATGTGGATGTTAACTTCCACTCTCTTACATGCCACTGTGCCTTGCAAGTAGTAAGCAGTCAGTAAATGAAAAAATGAATGAAATAATATGAATGAATGAATTCAACATATAACCAAATGGTTCTCTCCTACAACAGCTTCACTTCTTTGCCTTTATTCTTTGGTGAACTGGCCTTGCTTAGAGAGCCCAGGCAGGGCTCAGCAGATTAGCAGGGAGTCTCTCTCAAGCTTTTGAGGTGTAAGAGTGCAGCCTTGTTACAGGGCCGAAACAGAACACATAAAGTCATGCTGAACAAAGTCCTCCCACCCACACCTTCAGAAGAATCCAGAAGTTTACCCAGAACCAGGCCCTCACCTTCCCACACCTTCAGAAGAATCCAGAAGTTTACCCAGAATCAGGCCTTCACCTTCCCACACCTTCAGAAGAATCCAGAAGTTTACCCAGAATCAGGCCCTCACCTTCCCACACCTTCAGAAGAATCCAGAAGTTTACCCAGAATCAGGCCCTCACCTTCCCACACCTTCAGAAGAATCCAGAAGTTTACCCAGAATCAGGCCTTCACCTTCCCACACCTTCAGAAGAATCCAGAAGTTTACCCAGAATCAGGCCCTCACCTTCCCACACCTTCAGAAGAATCCAGAAGTTTACCCAGAATCAGGCCTTCACCTTCCCACACCTTCAGAAGAATCCAGAAGTTTACCCAGAATCAGGCCCTCACCTTCCCACACCTTCAGAAGAATCCAGAAGTTTACCCAGAATCAGGCCCTCACCTTCCCACACCTTCAGAAGAATCCAGAAGTTTACCCAGAATCAGGCCTTCACCTTCCCACACCTTCAGAAGAATCCAGAAGTTTACCCAGAATCAGGCCCTCACCTTCCCACACCTTCAGAAGAATCCAGAAGTTTACCCAGATTCAGGCCCTCACCTTCACACAGGGTGACCATATAATTTGTATTCCAAATTTTTGAGAGTGAAAGAAAAGTTTGTTAACAATTATTCTGGGGCAATAAGTATGACTGGAGGACTCTCCCAAGCCAAAAGGGGGAAGGGGATTACCCCACCCTTGGATACCTTTCATCATCTGTAAATTGGGAATAACACTAACCTCAGAGATTTCCCACAGGATGAAAGTGAAGAGCCTAGTGCAACATCCAGCACACAAATGGTTTACTGAAACTCTCTACTGTAATACCCAGACCTTACAAGCTTCACCAATGGGACTTAATTATTTTTATTTATTTTTAATTGAAGGATAATTGCTTTACAATATTGTGTTGGTTTCTGCCATACAACAACACGAATCAGCCACAGGTATACATATGTCCACCCCCCACAGATGGGACTTTAAATCAGACTGAATACTTCACGACAGATAGCTGAAAACATTGGACAGTGTGGAGAGGGCTCAGAAAAGGACACCTGGAAGTCTACACTCTTCTCCATGCCAGGGGAGACAGAGAGTCCAGCCCTGAAACACCAGTTTAATCAGGTTATCCTTTCCAGGAGGAGATGATTTTCTGGCTCTGTCAGAATCAGTTTCACACTCCGTCTCAGAAGTGGCTGCATTTCAGCAGAGGATGGGAAAAAAGGTGGAATTCACCATAGTGAACTAGACTGATCAGGAGCCCAAGATCAACCAGGGAATGGCAATGATCTGGCAAAAAGCAGTTTTCTGGTAGGTTTAACACAAGCATACAAAAACATCAGTTACGTGTACACATCCATAAGTATCCTGGCTAAAGATCAACTGCCCGCTTCTGCTCCCTGAGACAAAATAATTAGAAAAGCCAGGCATTATCCCTTCTGTTCATGCTTCATTTCCAAAAGACAAATGATAATTTGTCTAACTCATATATTACTCCTTTCTCTTTATGTCCTCATGTGACAGTGTTGTCTGATCTTGACTCCTCTGTGAGCAATGGTTGGACTTATTAAAGTCCAACCTAATTTATCAATGAATATTTCCTATTTCCCAGAGAATATGAAAGGCTTTCAACACTAGTACCAAAAAGCCTCTTCTCCTCTAAATTTAAATGTAACAGCACTCATGCCTTATTTCTTTCCCTCACGTGTTCCTTCTCACCTCCAGAACTAGCCCACTGCCCTGTGGACAGGACTCCTTCCCCTACATCTTCCTGCAGGCCTGTGCTCTGTCAGCCATCCCTCAAATACTTGTCTTCAATTATCTCTACTCTGACTTTTTCCCCTCAGCCTAAAACCAGACTTAAGTCTTAGAAAAAAAAAAGCAAAAATAAAAATAAAAGACAAACTCTTCTTTTCCCCTTCCAGTTCCCACCCTCCCTCTCAGTTTTCCCTTTACCAAATGTATTAGAAGTGTAATATTCTTCACTGTTTCTTCTATCTCAATTCCCTTTCACACTCAACCCACTGCAACACGGCTAATCCAAAGCCTCTGTGGACATGTCACCCCTGAATCTTGTGTGAAAAGAGTCCTAGATGGAAAATAAAGAGTGAGTCCCAGGCTAAGACCCACTGCCAAATTGTTTTATGACTTTATACTAGCCATTGCCATATCCAAGTCCACATCCTCATCTGTATGACTGAGAATGAGTAATGTCGACCCTCCATTTGGGTAAAATCTACCTAAGTCATTACCTTTCAGCCCCCATTTGCTATCAAATGCCCAAGGATTGTTTACAGAGTAGAGTCATTATCTCTGATCACTGTCCATCCTCCTCTTCCTATAAATCTTTTTAATCACAGATAGCACAGCTGAATCCATACATCACACTCCCCACAGTCCCTGTTTTGAATGTTCCCAACTGGCAAAGAACTGAGGTTTCCATTTCATCAAAGCCTGTTTTCACTAACGATTCAATTATCATTTTATTACTGAGCCCCTGTTCTGCTATGGACGAGCGAAATCACAACACTGAGCAGTTTCCCAGGGAAGAGCCAAAAAATGCAAAGGAAGTGATATCTGATGACATCTAGCGATGGAGAAGAAACTAAATGACTTTGACAGTTTTCAGTAGAGACTGTGACTGGTTTCAGTAGAGACCTAACACCAAGCTGCAGCTGAGCCAAGGGCCAGGTTTCTAGCTACTCAACTTCTTAACCTCACTAGAGGGAAGAGAGATGACCAACAAGGTTCCAGTTCTGTTTAGATCAGTTCACAGTCATCATGCCAGACACTGGGCTTGGTGCCAGGCACTGCGATCAAGGAAAATAAAAATGGAAAGGCACAATCCCTGTCAAAGCCCTCAGAGCCAAAGAACCAACAATCCATCCTTTCTCTAGAAAATGGTAATAAAGAGTTAGTGTGTCAGAGCAAAAAGGACAAGGGTTTTAATCATAAGCAGATCTTGTTTTGAATTCTGATAACTCCATTAATTAGTTATGGGACTTCAGGCAAATTATTTAACCTCTCTGGCCTCAATACTGTCACCTATAAAATGGGGATAATACCATAACAGCTTGCTAGGATGGTGAGAGCTGACACTTGAAAGACCCAGAGAGATGGTATGGGGAGGAAGGTGGAAGAGGGGTTCAGGATTGGGAACACGTGTACACCCGTGGCAGATTCATGGTGATATATGGCAAAACCAATACAGTACTGTAAAGTAAAACAAAATAAAATAAAAATCAAAAACTGTGGCACACTGCTATTGGTACATGGTAACTGCTATAAAAATTATAATAATAGTATTACCAGGAAACTGCATTAGGTTCTGTCACTGACTAGATGTTTGAGTTCAAACAAATCATTTTGCTTCTTTGACTCTTAGCATCTCTAGCTTAAAAAAGAACCTAATAGGATCTAGCTTGCAGGGTTCTGTGCAGACCAAATTATAGAATGCATATAAAATTATTTGATAACCTATAAAATACTCAGGCCCCATAAAATGTCATTATATTATTACTATATAAGTGACCAAAAGGGGGGTAGAAAAAGAAAGTTCTAATCTTACACACCCAGAGGCCATTTCTCTCTTCTAATAAAAGTTCATTTTCCTTTTTAAACAATCATTTACATGCCACCTAACATGTTCTAGTCACTCATAGCTATTTATAGCATATTCCCTCTGATCTTCACAACAGCCCTTTAAGGGTAAGCATTGTTATCAACCCCATCTTAAGACAAGGAAATAAGGGCTTTAAAAAGTAACTCCCTCAAGGTCACACAGATGGTGGGCACTCTTCTGTACTGTACTTCACTAACCACTGAACAGTCTCTAAACCTAAACTGTGCCTACAGCGGTATGTTCCAATTTGGAGATCCTAGGCAAATTCCCCCAAAGGACCAGCTAGCTATCTGACCCTGCTCTATACCTTGGTTTCCTTTCCGATAAAATTAGGGAGAAATACTAGATGGTTCTACCTCTGACACAGTGGTCTTTAAAGATTAAATCATACAAACCAACATTTCCAGCAGAGTTTCATTATTATAAAGTGCAGTTCTTACACTTTTCCTAGTTAATAGTTAATAATTCTTACAAAGTGCTTGGTGGGGTTAGAGAACATTCTAACTGGTACATGATGATCAACCAAAAAATAAAAAACCCATAGATAAAGGCGGGGGGCCTAAGTTCCTTTAATATCGATAAAGGACACAATAACATAGCTAGATGAAGGCAGCTACCATTTTGAACTGTCAATATGAGGGGTCCACCCTAGGAATGCCAATGCCGTAAGCCAGGAGTCCCAGCCCTTGAGGACTTTGTGCGGCTGTCATACCAGTGCTGGACCACCTATTCCCTGACTTCATTCATGGAAGAAAGTAAACTCTTGCAAGTACAAGTTATGTTAGTAGGGTCTCTGCTAATCCTACGGGATTCTGCCCTTAAGACCTATTCTGGTTTTTCTGGTTGGAACAACCAAATCCCCCATGACTCACAGTGCTGCCTCTCACACGTAAGTCTGGACAAACAACCTTCCCCTGAATAATTAGTAGCTTGATACTTTAATCACAAAGCTTATGCTTTCTTAAGGCTGCCTTTTGACTTTTATGACTTTTCAAATATTTTTGTCTAATGAAACCTACCCATTAACCCTCTTCTGACCTCTGTTCGAGAGGTACTGTTCCATTTCAGAACGCAGCTCAGTGTGGCGTCTGCCATTTCACTGCGTGCCATCTCTAGTCCAAATCCCCTCCCTTCTCTATCAGCCCATCTCAGTCACTGTTTCTAGCTGGGAAGTCTCACAAACACCAGTTCACACTTGCTTCTGATTCTGGGGGCCCCCAAAAATGCGCCAGTTCTTGGATGGAGAGTCACCATGACAGTGACTCAACCCAAACTTGAAAGCAAACACCTACTGCCCCAGGACCAAACTTGACGGGAATTTGGGGTGTTGGCCTGACATACCAGCTCCAGGAACGTGACTCTGTATTCACGCCTAAGCACTAACGTCACACAAAAGACATCAAAATAATGCTGTGATGTTTCCAGCTATTTATGGTGAGGTATAATAGTGACATTCCAGAAAATGCTTGTCCTAAACCTTGACGCTTGACTTTGTTTTTAAGTTGAAGCCCACAAAAACATTTCACGTGCAGCAAAGCCCACATGCCTGAGGATCCCCGGAGACTTATGGGACACCTATGCAGGAAAATAGATAGTAGAAATTCAAAAACATTTATTATACATATCACAATGGAATATTACTCAGCCATAAAAAGGAATGCATTTGAGTCAGTTCTGATGAGGTGGTTGAATCCAGATCCTATTATACAGAGTGAAGTGTGTCAGAAAGAGAAAGACAAATACCATATCCTCCATCCATGGGATTTTCCAAGCAAGAGTACTGGAGTGGGGTGCCGCTGCCTTCTCCAAAATACTGTATATTAACATGTATATATGGGATCTAGAAAGATGGTACTGACAGTCTTACTTTTAGGGCAGCAAAGAAGACACAGATGCAAAGAACAGACTTTTGGACTCAGTGGGAGAAGGAGAGTGTGATGATTTGAGAAAATAACATTGAAACATATACATTACCATATATATAACAGATAATCAGTGTGAGTCTGACGTATGACGCAGGGCATGCAAAGGCAGTGCTCTGTGACAGTCTAGAGGGATAGGACAGTGAGCGGGAAGGGATAGGACGGGGAGGGAGGAGGGATAGGATGGGGAGGGAGGAGGGTTCAGGATGGAGGCGACGCAGGTATACCTATGGCCAATTCATACTGACGTGTGGCAAAAACCATCACAGTGTTGTAAAGTTATTATCCTCCAATTAAAACAAACACATTTTTTAAATTAATTTCAATAATTCACATTCCTTATCAGAAAGAGCAATTAAAAGATTAACCTGATTATAGGACTATATATCATATTGTCTTATATATATGAATATAAAACCAGTGTCAGGTACTAGCAAATTTCTGATATAAAACCTTCCAGAAAAACCCCACCTCATTTTGGGAAATAATACATACACACAAACACACACACACACACACACACACACACACACAATCTGCCCTTAAGACCTATTCTGGTTTTTCTGGTTGGAACAACCAAATCCCCCATGACTCACAGTGCTGCCTCTCACACGTAAGTCTGGACAAACAACCTTCCCCTGAATAATTAGTAGCTTGATACTTTAATCACAAAGCTTATGCTTTCTGTAAGGCTGCCTTTTGACTTTTATGACTTTTCAAATATTTTTGTCTAATGAAACCTACCCATTAACCCTCTTCTGACCTCTGTTCGAGAGGTACTGTTCCATTTCAGAACGCAGCTCAGTGTGGCGTCTGCCATTTCACTGCGTGCCATCTCTAGTCCAAATCCCCTCCCTTCTCTATCAGCCCATCTCAGTCACTGTTTCTAGCTGGGAAGTCTCACAAACACCAGTTCACACTTGCTTCTGATTCTGGGGGCCCCCAAAAATGCGCCAGTTCTTGGATGGAGAGTCACCATGACAGTGACTCAACCCAAACTTGAAAGCAAACACCTACTGCCCCAGGACCAAACTTGACGGGAATTTGGGGTGTTGGCCTGACATACCAGCTCCAGGAACGTGACTCTGTATTCACGCCTAAGCACTAACGTCACACAAAAGACATCAAAATAATGCTGTGATGTTTCCAGCTATTTATGGTGAGGTATAATAGTGACATTCCAGAAAATGCTTGTCCTAAACCTTGACGCTTGACTTTGTTTTTAAGTTGAAGCCCACAAAAACATTTCACGTGCAGCAAAGCCCACATGCCTGAGGATCCCCGGAGACTTATGGGACACCTATGCAGGAAAATAGATAGTAGAAATTCAAAAACATTTATTATACATATCACAATGGAATATTACTCAGCCATAAAAAGGAATGCATTTGAGTCAGTTCTGATGAGGTGGTTGAATCCAGATCCTATTATACAGAGTGAAGTGTGTCAGAAAGAGAAAGACAAATACCATATCCTCCATCCATGGGATTTTCCAAGCAAGAGTACTGGAGTGGGGTGCCGCTGCCTTCTCCAAAATACTGTATATTAACATGTATATATGGGATCTAGAAAGATGGTACTGACAGTCTTACTTTTAGGGCAGCAAAGAAGACACAGATGCAAAGAACAGACTTTTGGACTCAGTGGGAGAAGGAGAGTGTGATGATTTGAGAAAATAACATTGAAACATATACATTACCATATATATAACAGATAATCAGTGTGAGTCTGACGTATGACGCAGGGCATGCAAAGGCAGTGCTCTGTGACAGTCTAGAGGGATAGGACAGTGAGCGGGAAGGGATAGGACGGGGAGGGAGGAGGGATAGGATGGGGAGGGAGGAGGGTTCAGGATGGAGGCGACGCAGGTATACCTATGGCCAATTCATACTGACGTGTGGCAAAAACCATCACAGTGTTGTAAAGTTATTATCCTCCAATTAAAACAAACACATTTTTTTAATTAATTTCAATAATTCACATTCCTTATCAGAAAGAGCAATTAAAAGATTAACCTGATTATAGGACTATATATCATATTGTCTTATATATATGAATATAAAACCAGTGTCAGGTACTAGCAAATTTCTGATATAAAACCTTCCAGAAAAACCCCACCTCATTTTGGGAAATAATACATACACACAAACACACACACACACACACACACACACACACACAGAAATCTGTCCATGGATTTCATTTTGTCTTTTTTGTTCTATTTTTTTAAATTTTGCTTTCACCTCACTTTTCTTTTGTTTACTTACTTTTTAACTGAAGGATAATTGCTTTACAGAATTTTGTTGTTTTCTTTCAAATCTGAACATGAATCACTCATATTCACCTCACTCTTGCTTCCTTACTTCTTAACTCTAGAAATGTGAAAGTTAGTCAACCTAAATAAGAATGAGTCCTCTTCAGGCTTCTTTCCTGAAAATGGCGACAAATGCTCATGGAACCAGGATAAGGGACAACAAATGCTGACTGGGTCCCATTCAGTTCAGGCCCCTTCCTTATAGGTCAATGAAGGACTTAAAAACAGAAGAGGAACTCAACAAAAAGTAGCCCCATCCTTCAAAATGAACTGTGTACTTTGATTATGTCTGTAAGCAAAAATACCACAAAACGAGCTGCAAATAATTTTTGAGCCAAGCCACACCATGGTTCTGATATTAACAACCGATCCCTTCTTACCAGGAAGCCGAGGAAGTCCTAGCTACCATGGCATTGCTCCTCCCTCTTGTCGAGTCCTGTGTCCTGTTATCTACTGACTCTTCTCTTTGTTCCACGCTGGTAAACTTTCAGAGAGTCTGCCTCTTTACAGGAGAGCTGATGGGGTCTTGCAGAGGAATCTCCATCTCCTGTCTGCAGTTTATTTGTGGTTTAGACTCTTTTGTTTTTCTTAATAACTCAATAATTCTACCATAGCATTTTCTGGGCTCTCTATATCAACCCCTCCTGAACCATGACCAGGAAATTTCTCTAGACAGTAAATGGGACATTCATAATGTTCACCTCATTTGTTTTTCATCACTTAAGGATCAAAGATACCTCATGGCCTGATGTCCAGTATCTTATAATGATTGCCTCATAGTTTTTGTTTAGTTTTGGGGGGTATTTTAGGCAGGAGGATAAATCTAGTTCCTTTTATTCCACCTTAGCTAGAAGCAGAAGTCCTGTGTCCATTTGAAAACCAAATCCCAAACAAGATAAAAACAAAACAAATAAAACAGACAGCATGATAGACAGACAAACAGACAGCTAGGAAGAAATACCAGATAAATTTGTCAAGATATTTTTAGAACATATTTTGATACTATTAATTTGGTAAAAGCACTACTAGGCCACTTTTTCCTTTACATCAATTTCCTCCTTAAATACAATGAAGCATCAACTGTTTAACAAAATAGATCATCCATAGGTCCTTTCTCTTCCAGCTGATGGTCAATACTTGACCGTCTCTTCCAACCTAAGAAAGTCACGAACACCCACACAGCATGCAAAAGGCCATAGCATCCACTGCGTCTGACTGTCTAGCCTATTATTCTTCCAGTTGCTTTTCATGCTTCTGCTGCATGTTCTTCTTCCTTGCCAGAGAATAACCACCTCAAACTATTCATATAAGACGGTGTTCCATGCTTGTTTTTGTTTTTTGTAACAGTGGTATGTGTTCTTAACTGCATTAATATGAAATCTCTCACAGCAGCTAGTGGGGACATTACTCACTCTATTCATCTTATCATCTTAGCCCTCCTTTCCCCATGTTTAACTTCCTTTGGAGGTGTTATACTCTTCCTCTCCAGCAAATTGTTATCTACCTTTGGTTGATTTCTGAGCTCCTTGACTCAGGGTAGCTCAGGAAATCTTCAAATCCCCAACTGGGAAAATGGGCTCAGAAGGAGTAGAAGGGCGCAGGGCTCTATGACAAGACCAAGGGGCTGGGCCTTTGTTTCCCTACTCTAAGTCACCCAAACTTCAACATTTAGTCTGTAGTCCAAATTACTTCTTTTTCCTGTTCACTGCTACATTAACCCTTGCAAATGCAAGACACAAAGCAACTATGATTTACCTTTTAGGCCCACAGACAGCTCTTCAAACTGCCTTTACTCTTCTATGAAAGAGGACTGTATTTCTCCCCAGCGTCTGGAGGAAAAAGCTTTAGGTGGCCAACTGTCCTGGTTTGCCCAGAGCAGAACAAGACTGCCCAGAGCTGGAGGAGATTCCTGGTTTGCTATATGACTTCTAGTTTTAAAATCAGACAGTCTTAGGTGAAGAAGGATAAATGAGTCAAGTTAGTGCTTCCTGGTTGAATGCCATATCAATTCTGGTTCACCATAACAATTACCACCAGCACCACCCCCACAACCCCCGCCATGGGATGATTAAAAAAGATGATCAACACAAAAGATTAATTACAATTAGATTCAAAATTAAGTATCCCCAATCATTGATTTCTCCAGGTATTGTTAACCTAAATGCACAATAGGGCAGTTTGGCAAACATTTTACGTATCTTAAACATATTTATCTGTTTTTCTAGGTATTTCAGTTTTAAAATTATTCTATTTTATTTATTTATTTATTTCCCTTTCATTTTCAACTGTTATGCCTTTCATTCCATGATTTTAAGAAACAATTTTGGAACTACTTTACTGGCCAAAGTGATGAAACATTTAAAAATTTATTGTCTGGGTTACATTGTGTTTTATTCTAAAAATAGTGTAAATCCTCTGTGTAGAAAAAATACCAACATGTACATGGATGTTGCTTAGAAAATTACTAACGTGAAATTAAAAGATGCTTGCTGCAGCCATGAAATTAAAAGACACTTGCTCCTTGGAAGAAAAGTTATGACCAACCTGCTGCTGCTGCTGCTAAGTCGCTTCAGTCGTGTCCGACTCTGTGCGACCCCATAAATGGCAGCCCACCAGGCTTCCCCGTCCCTGGGATTCTCCAGGCAAGAGCACTGGAGTGGGTTGCCATGTCCTTCTCCAAGGCATAAAAGTGAAAAGTGAAAGTGAAGTCGTTCAGTTGTTTCTGACTCTTTGCAACCCCATGGACCACAGCCTACCAGGCTCCTCCATCCATGGGGCTTTCCAGGCAAGAGTACTGGAATGGGGTGCCACTGCCTTCTCCTAGACAGCATATTAAAAAGCAGAGACAGTACTTTGCCACCACAAGTCTGTCTAGTCAAAGCTATGGTTTTCCAGTAGTCATGTATGGATGTGAGAGTTGGACTGTGAAGAAAGCTGAGTGTCAAAGAATGGATGATTTTGAACTGTGGTGTTGGAAAAGACTCTTGAGAGTCCCTTGGACTGCAAGGAGATTCAATCAGTCTATCCTAAGGGAAACCAGTCCTGAATATTCATTGGAAGGACTTGATGCTGAAATTGAAACTCCAATACTTTGGCCACCTGATGCGAAGTACTGACTCTTTGGAAAAGACCCTGATGCTGGGAAAGATTGAAGGCAGAAGGAGAAGGGGCCAACAGAGAGGATGAGATGGTTGGATGGCATCACTGATTCAAATGAGTTTGTGCAAGCTCTGGGAGTTGGTGATGGACAGGGAAACCTGTGCTGCAGTCCATGGGGTCACAAAGAGTTGGACATGACTGAGTGACTGAACTGAACTGAATACGTATGTTGCTTAGAAAAATACTAATATACTAGCATGTACATTATGTTGTGGACAAGGAATGTCTCCTGCCATATCAGTAAACAAAGGATGTGGCAACTATCAAGACATCAGCCACTGCAGCAAACCCCCAACCCTCGACAGTGCATCTGAGGGGATTCAGGGTGGAGAAAAAGAGGATGGTGGCCCTAAAGACTCAAGGTACATATCAAAGGAATAATTTCAATAAGCCCAGGCTCCTGCATCTTCCTATATGTAGAAAAGTACTAATAACTTGAGATATCTGGTCTTTTGATATTCAGACTACCTGGCTTTTTTTTTTTTTTCTTATAAGGATTCCTATACATTCTGGCTCTGCCCTTATCTCTTCAGAACAGTCCCTCAGAGCTATCTGAAAGGCTGTCTCCCGGGCTTAAGTCCTCATAAGTTCTCCAAATAAAACATATCTCTCAACTTTTAAGTTGTACATTTTTTTCAGTCAACAATATCCATGTAAATACATAAATTATTATCTCTGCATTCAAAATCTAAAAGAAATAAATCTAACATTGGCAACGTTTATTCCTGAGCAAGTGGGATGCGAGATTATGCTCTTTCTTATTTTTCTGATCCTTCTGTAATATGATTAAAAATAAGTAGCATGGAAATTCCCTGGTGGTCAAGTGGTTAGGACTCCATGCTTTCACTGCCAAGAGCCAGGGTTTGATCCCTGGTCTGGGAACTAAGATTCCACAAACCATGTGGTGTGGGCCAAGGGGGGAAAAAAATCTGGCTTGAAAAGTGTAAATATCAGTAAGAATTCAATCATTTTTAAATTAAATAACAGTAAAGAAGAGGAGGATCTGGAATTTGGAAATTCATGAGTTTGAAAATTCATTTTTCCCTCTTAAAATTTTTATAATCCTAGTTCAATTATGCTGACCCTCTTACTTGGCTATAATTTTACTTTTGTAACGGATATTAAATTTCTTTCAATTAACCTCCTATTTTTGCACTTAAGTTCTTCCAGCTAATCCTCTATTACTGGTTACTTACTTTTTCCAGTGAATCACTTATTATCAGACATATGGACTATTTCAGCTTTTCCTTGCCACAAACAGGGAGACACAGAAAGTAAAAAATCGACTAATATTAGACTTACGTGAAAAAAAAAGACTGTAAATCATAACTTTTTATTATATCATCATTTCAGTCACATCATTGTGCTGGCCAGCTCTTCTTCACCAAGCTGCTTTGGTCAGTGTTTTTGACCATATCACCTAGACTCCTAAAGTATGAATTATACACTCATTTTGAGGACGAATGCAGAGAAGAAGAGCTTGAAGAGAGAAAGTATGAGATGTCGTGACACCACCATTTCTTTAAAGACATTTGAATTTATCGAGAGCATTTTAGAGGGTGTGAGGGACCATGGCCATTACAGAGAAATCGCCACAATTTCACTCTTCCTTTCCCTTTCCCCATACTTCCTCACTTGCAGACAGCATCACAGATTAAACACCTGCCATTATGTCCCCCAAACACCCTACAGACTTATAACATTTACTTCTCATTTTTATGTTAAAGTTTATATATTATAAATATTCTCCATCATAGGTTGTAATGCCCATCCTATTAGTTATGAAGCTCTCAGCTGCCAGTTACCCTGATTCAAACTGTCTCAGGTGATAGGGAAATTGGTTATTTCATATTCACAAAGTCCAAAAGTCAAGAATGCTTCTGGATTTCCTGGTTCAATGACAGATCTATGTCATGAAAAGCTTTCTTCTTTTCCCCATTCTACAGCCTCAGGGTTTCAACTTGGTATACAGACTGCCTGTTTGCATGGTTGAAAAAGACTACCAGCAACAATCAGAAAGAGAAGGAGAAAGTTGTTCTTTCAACCATAGCATACAGTCAACACTCCATACCCCCAGGTTCCATATTCTCTTACTGTAGATTGAAAATATTTAGGGGAAAAAAATTCAGAAAGTTTCAAAAGCAAATCTTGAATTTGTCAACAACTACTTGCACAGCATTTACAATTGTATTTTAAAACTATTTACAGAGCATTTACATTGTATTAGGTGTTTTAAGTAACTAGAGATGATCTGAATCAAAATTACTGGGAGAAACCTCAATAACCTCAGATATGCAGATGACACCACCCTTATGGCAGAAAGTAAAGAGGAGCTAAAGAGTCTCTTGTTGAAAGTGAAAGAAGAGAGTGAAAAAGTTGGCTTAAAGCTCAACATTCAGAAAACGAAGATCATGGCCTCTGGTCCTATCACTTCATGGGAAATAGATGGGTAAACAGTGTCAGATTTTATTTTTTGGGCTCCAGAATCACTGCAGATGGTGACTGCAGCCATGAAATTAAAAGATGCCTACTCTTTGGAAGGAAAGTTATGACCAACCTAGATAGTATATTGAGAGCAATGGACTTGTTTTATTTTAATTGGAGGTTAATAACTTTACAATATTGTATTGGTTTTGCCATACATCCTTAAAAAACTGGAACTAGAATTGATGCTTTTGAACTGTGGTGTTGGAAAAGACACTTGAGAGTCCCTTGGACTGCAAGGCGATCCAACCAGTCCATCCTAAAGGAGATCAGTCCTGGGCATTCATTGGAAGGACGAATGCTGAACTGAAACTCCAATACTTTGGCCACCTCATGCGAAGAGTTGACTCATTGGAAAAGACTCTGAGGCTGGGAGGGATTGGGGGTAGGAGGAGAGGGGGACGACAGAGGATGAGATGGCTGGATGGCATCATTGACTCAATGGACATGTGTCTGAGTGAACTCCGGTAGCTGGTGATGGACAGGAAGGCCTGGCGTACTGCGATTCATGGGGTCGCAAAGAGTCGGACATGACTGAGCAGCTGAACTGAACTGAGAGATGATTTAAAGTTATATAGGTGGAAAGGCATAGATTATACAAAAATACTACACCATTTTATGTAAGGGATTTGCGCATCCCTGGATTTTGGTATCTGTGGCAGCCCTAGAACCAATCCACCAAAGATACTGAGGGATGACCATATATGGCTTCCATTTAGTCTGATGTGACTAGTTTAGGACACACATTCTCCGTAGAACCAATAACAGTTGCCATAAAAGTGCCATGTACTGATAGACCCAGACTCAAAGGAATTAAGTTTTACCCCCAGTACTGGAAAGGTGGCATTTGAATAAAATTGGGATTCTCTTAGGAAAGAGAAGAAGGGAAGGTGTGCTGAGTAGAGAACCAACTGGACACAATATACCCTTGCTGCATTTTCCTTTTATGATTCCTTCATCCCATATTGATCAAATTACCCAGACAGCTGCTACCTGTCTACCTCACTGGAACCTGGAGCTGAATTATAGTTTGGTGGCAAAGAGCTCTGGAATTCCAAGTCATGGTTCCCTCCCACTTCTGCCACTTCCTTTGTGAAGAAGCCTTATGAGCATCAAGATATTATTTGATTTTTCCGTGCCTATCTTTACAACTGTAAAATGGGGGTGGTCATAATTGCTATTTCATTAGATTGCTATATGGATTCCATAAGAGAGTCTATGAAGTCCCTGTCATCAGGGACTTCATATAGTGAAGGTTGAACAAATGTTAGTTTTTCTTATTAGTACCAGTAACTTAATCTTATGCAAAATGGTTATCTTACCAGTGAGTCTCAAAGCACGGTCCCTGGATCAGCAGTATCAGATTGCCTGGGGACTTATAAGAAACATTCAAGCTTCACGAGCAAATGAACTGAATCTAAAACTCTGGGGGTGGCCCAACAATCCAGGTTTTAACAAGGCCTCCCAGTAATTCCAAAGCACATTCAAGGTTGAGACTCATGGCTCCACATGAGCTCCACCGCCAGCCAAACAGCACCAGTCACCATTCCTAGAAAGAGCTTCACAACCCTTAGTCAAAATATCTTTCCTTTGGGTATCCCTCGCCCTGTTGTGCTCCCTCCACTGTATCACCAGCTTCAAAAGGCTCAACCCAGACATTACCTTACATTGATGTTATATCTGCCTGGAATGTTCTTCCCCTAAATCTTTGCATGGGTGAGTCCTTCTCATGTACAAGTTCTCAGATTAAATGATATCTCGTTAGGTACACTTTCTCATGCCACTGAGTCCAAAGTATCTGGAGTCTCTCCATGACACTGTTTTATTGTTTCCACAGCACTTATCACTATCTGGACTTGTTATCTGTCTATTTATTTATAAACTGTCTGCCTCGACCCACTAAGATGTAAGATTGGTAAAGGTAGAGACTTTGTCTAACCACCACTATATAGATCCTTAGCACTCAAAATAGTGCCTGGAAAATAGTAGTTCAGTTCAGTTGCTCAGTCGTGTCTGACTCTTTGCGACCCCATGAATTGCAGCATGCCAGGCCTCCCTGTCCATCACCAACTCCCGGAGTTCACTCAGACTCATGTCCATCGAGTCAGTGATGCCATCCAGCCATCTCATCCTCTGTCATCCCTTTCTCCTCCTACCCCCAATCCCTCCCAGCATCAGAGTCTTTTCCAATGAGTCAACTCTTCGCATGAGGTGGCCAAAGTATTGGAGTTTCAGCTTTAACATCATTCCTTCCGAAGAAATCCCAGGATTGATCTCCTTGCAGTCCAAGGGACTCTAAAGAGTGTTCACCAACACCACAGTTCAAAAGCATCCATTCTTCGGTGCTCAGCATTCTTCACAGTCCAACTCTCACATCCATACATGACCACAAGAAAAACCACAGCCTTGACTAGATGAACCTTAGTCGGCAAAGTAACGTCTCTGCTTTCAATATACTATCTAGGTTGGTCATAACCTTTCTTCCAAGGAGTAAGTGTCTTTTAATTTCATGGCTGCAGTCACCATCTGCAGTGATTTTGGAGCCCAAAAAATTAAGTCTGACACTTTCCACTGTTTCCCCATCTATTTCCCATGAAGTGATGGGACCGGATGCCATGATCTTCTTTTTCTGAATGTTGAGCTTTAAGCCAACTTTTTCACTCTCCTCTTTCACTTTCATCAAGAGGCTCTTTAGTTCCTCTTCACTTTCTGCCATAAGGGTGGTGTCATCTGCGTATCTGAGGTGATTGATATTTCTCCCGGCAATCTTGATTCCAGCTTGTGTTTCTTCCAGCCCAACGCTTCTCATGATGTACTCTGCATATAAGTTAAATAAGCAGGGTGACAATATACAGCCTTGATGTACTCCTTTTCCTATTGAGAACCAGTCTGTTGTTCCACTTTACATATATTCAATTTTTAATTCTCACAAAAATTCAAGAAGGTAAGTACTGCGCTTATTTATGAATGTGGTAAACAACTTCAAAAAGGTAAGTAACCTGCTCAAGGTCACTCACCGACTACGTAGAGGACCCAGGACCAGTCTGTGACTCTAAATCTAATGCTATTAGCATTAATAACAATATCTCAAAATTGCAGAACATTTTACTAAGCATTTCTACATGCATTAGGAAGTGGGCTTGGCACCCACCAGTTAATTCCCCCTGCAGAAGTCTGAAGAAGACAAGAGCTAGGGAAAGGAGCAGGGGTGACAAGAGTTGACAAGGTACTAACAAGAGTGAGAATGACTATCTCCCTCGTGCTTTTAACTCAGGCTGCAGAAGAGTCACTCATGGCCAAGGATCTTGATTTCACTCATGGCATGGGATTAAAGTAAGTTTTTGTTAAAGAGATTGCCAGAAAATATTGTCTCAAGTAATGTTCCTAAAATTATTAGATGGAAATCAGCTTCCTACCACCTCCCGGCCATGGAATGGGGAAGAAAGCATCAAGCACTCAAGGTTCTCCATGATCCAGTGCTTAGGCCCCGCTGCATCTTCATCTCCCCCCAGCTCTATTTTACTTGATGCTTAAAAATAACAGCATCTACAGCGGGCTGTCACATACCTCTGGCTAATTCCTCCTTTCTCTGCTAACTCCTCCTCATTCCTCAACAGCTCAACTCAGCCACCATAGCTGCATTAACCCCAGTGTTTACCTCACCTCAACATTTCCTTTTTATGGTGAGACTACCTCCCATTAGAAATACAAACAGAATGATTTCTCCTTAAAACATTATCCATACCTCACGCTCTGGCCCATAAAGTGCTTCAAGGGGATCCTATGGAAGGTAAGAGAAGAAGATCCAGGTTCCATGCTCTGGCTCTCAAGACCCTAAATGACATGGTCCCTGAGCTTGTCTCCACACTCTCCCTTTCCTTTGCCTACTACTGTCATGCCTCTGTCAGCATTTCAATCAATTACCACACCAACCCTATTTTGTCTTAAGACTTATTTCCTCTGTTCTTGTAGAGTTGTCCCTTTTAAATTCTTCAGATCTTTGCTTGAATGTTGCCTTCTTAGAGATGCCTTCCATTTCCACTTCTAGAACTATCATATTCTCTCCCACTGTTCCCTATTCCTTCTCCTCACTGCAACGCCAAAACTTTTTTTTAAAGGGTATTTATTTACTCCTTTGCATGATGCATGCATGCTAAGTCGCTTCAGTCATGTCCGACTCTGTGCAACCTCATGGACTGTAGCCTACCAGATTCTCTGTCCATGGGATTCTCCAAGCAAGAATACTGGAGTCGATTGCCATGCCCTTCTCCAGAGGATCTTCCCCATCTCGGACACCAATTCACATCTGTCTGCATCTCCTGGGTTGCAGGCAGATTCTTTATTCACTGAACCACCTGGGAAGCCCATTTACTCCTTAATTTGTTATTTAAAACTTGAATTCAATGGAAAACACATCTTCAACCTCTCATGCTATTGACAGCAAGGATCCAGACAGGCTTATTAAATTGTATTCTCCCAAGGTGTTTGGTGCAATAGTATATTCTCAAATTTGTTAAATAAGTGAATGAGCAGGCAAAGTTCAGGAAGAACATTAAAAGAGAGGGAGTTACAGAACAGCAGAAAGTCACAGAACTTAAATATTAGCTAGTTTCCATAATGACTTGTTCTGAGTGAACTCTAAGTGGTTTGTAAATATTAATTACATTCTCTTTACAGGAAAAACACATTATCTCTAACTTCAAGCAAAGAAAGTAAAGCCAAGTGAAGTGACTATTCCAAAAGTAATATAATGAGTTAAATAGGGAGCTTTGGTCTTGACTCTGAATGGCTTTATTTTATACCATCTTTTTCCCAAAGGATTTGAGGTGGCTTTGAAAGACAGACAGTTACACAATTTAGACTGTCCGCAAAAAAACAAAACAAGCCGGTTGCTCAGGAGAAGCACGACTATTCCTGGTACAAGGTCTGAAAGAAACATTTCCCCCGGGTCCTCACTATGAGTAGCAACCACATCCTCAGTCACATCCTCCAGGACATGCAGCAGTGGGGCTCACAGGGCTGTTTGCTAGCATTCCACAGTGTGGGCTGATGGCACAGGGCCGAGGCTCAGATCCATGGAGCATTTCTCCAAGGAGCCAAATCAGGACAGCCCAGGTGTGCAATTCTCTGATGGTCTGTCTTAATCCAAAAAGGACATCTGGTGATTCTGGAGGACTAATTTAAAAGCTTCATGTGCTGGGCACTGTGACTTTTACTTCCCACAGGAAAACTTCTAATAAGTCTTAAATGGCAGTGGATTGAAAGTGACCAGCATCCAGAACACAGTCAATACTGTGGAACTATAAGAGTTCTGTATGATTTCCCCGTCAGATGACCTGGGGAAGGTATAAGTCAAACTGCTGTAATACAGAAACCCCCAAATACAGTGATTTGGATAAAACCAACGTTTATTTCTCTCTTATTTAACAGTCCAGGTATATGACGTTTGTTCAAGACAGATGGACATCTCCCCTCCATACTCAGGCTGGCAGTGTACCTCTACCATCCTCAACAAGAAGCTTCTTTTCAGTGTAAGGCAGCTGCCCTGGTTGTTGACATTTTAGAGTCAACGGAAAGACAGAAAGAGAGTCAAAGGCAAACAACTTCCTTGTAAAAATGTAATCTAAAAGTGGCACAGGTCCATTGTTTGTTCATTTAGTGACATGGACAACCCTACTTGCAAGGAAGAGAGGGGGAATGGAATCTATACTTGAAACTCAAGAGATTATATTACTTCCAAGAAGAACAGGAGAGGGGATAAGAGAAATCATAAGAATATACTACTAGGAACTGGCATCTGCTCAAACAGAATTACCCTTGGATTAAAGACCAAGCCACTGCTGGCCTTTGGGAAATAAAGGCAGACACCTGTCACAGGTTCAAATTCTGTACATTCATGTGTTCTGGCCAGTGCACAGACACTGAAGGATCAAGACCCCAAAGTTCTACATCACATGCAATGCTATGCTCATTTTAGCCAGAAAAAAAACTTAAGGTGCTTCTAAATGCCAACTACAATCATAAAAGAATCAACAGAGCTTCTGCGTAATATTAGACATTAAGAAATATCATATCCTTGTGAATCTTCCAAGATAAACAAATCGCAAAATGTAAGTGAAGGTATACAAATAAGACGACAACCACATAGGATTCTTAACTCCAAGCTAGTTAAATGTCAGAGGATCTTTATTAAAACTCAGTAAACTGGAAAAAAAATACTCAGTAAATTGGTTTTGGAATACTTGATCTTAGATGACTTCTTTCTGTCAGCCATTAGATGATAGCATCAATTTGTTTGAGGAGGTATTCTTAGTTTGAAACAATAAAAATCATGATGAGGTGTATTTTGTTATTGTTCTTCTCTCTGTCTAGGGAGGTAGAAAGCATATGTCTATCTCATCCAAATGGGATGTCATATTATTACCACACAGTTTCACTTAACTCCACTGAAAATCATCTCCTCCCTCAGAAGACTGCTCTTGTCTCTGCTGCCAACCATGCTGGTATTAAGGTTTAAATTCTATATGCGCGTTAGTCAGTTGTTGTAGTCCAGTCACTAAGCCGCGTCTGATTCTTTGTGACCCACGGACGTGCAGCACACCAGGCTTCTGCTCCCATCTCTATGGACCTAGATTTTCTCCCGTAAGCGATTCCTTTCCGTGGAATGAAAGTTTAAGAAGTCTATAAAACATAAAACTCTTAGTATGTTCTTACTAATTTTCTCCACAAGATGGTAAAGAACATACAAAAGCCAACAGTGTTTCAAGCTGACCTACTCCTTATAACTGAGAAGTCCACATGTGTAGTCTGTCAGAAGAAAAGAGGTACTTAGTCTAGATGCCAGGTGAGTGAATGTACAGGTCTACAATTTGGGAAAAATTGGTGGTTGCTCTATTAAATACAGAGGGGCCTAATGCTATCAGTAGTTATGCTTTCAAGTATGCCTAATTACTAGAACAAATAGCCTACGTACCTCTACCATCCTCAACACATGTGTGTGATGATATGTGTGTGTAAAGATGATGTAAAGAGCTAGGTTCTCATCAGCACAGTCTGGTACGAGGAGAAGGAAAGGAGAACTAACATCTGTTGAGTATCCTTACGTGTCGGGGATAATATAACACCATGTCCTTTATCTTTGTTTTTGCTTTATTTCTCACAACAATCCTGTACAGCAGGCATGATACATCATCACCTTAGAGATGAGGAACCTGAATCACAGGGGTGTGAAATGACCTGCCCAAGCTCACACAGCTCATGCACAGAGAAGCTGGAATTCAACCCAGTTCACACTCTTTCAAACAAATCACACTGCTGATCTGGAATTCTATTTACTCCCCCACTTACTTTAGGCACCACAAGGCTAACTATAACTGGGGCTTGGGTCTACAAAGTTCAGTGAGTAGTCCCTACAGGGGTTTTTAATTCCACTAGAGTCCTGCTAGTAAGCTCCTTGTCTGTCTTACTTGCTGTTACATACTTCACCTAAGATAGTGCCTGCACCATTTTCTCCAAAAAAAACTTTTTTAAATCAATGAAAGATTGAGATTAGTCACTTACCTATAATGAAGATGGTAAATGATTTCTAGAGAATTCTCAATGTCTCTAATGGCTTGGATCTCAGCTTGAATTTCTTTAATATAAAAGTTCTATCTACAACACATTTCATAAAGTTCAACAACTATTTCTAGTATTATTATAAAACTGTCATTTATTTACTATGTTCATGGTATTAGTCTAGATACTTACATGC
>SJYC01088559.1:0-18257 GCA_006408675.1 Madoqua kirkii
AAATTTCTTTAATATAAAAATTCTATCTACAACACATTTCATAAAGTTCAACACTATTTCTAGTATTATTATAAAACTGTCATTTATTTACTATGTTCATGATATTAGTCTAGATACTTACATGTATTATCACATTTAATGTCACAATAACTCTACAAAGGAGGTACTGATTTCATTCATGAAAAAAGTATAAAATGATTCAGTAACTCAAAGAACTTGACCCAAAACAGCTCAACTCTAAACACAAATGGCAGACCTAGAAAATTTAACATCTGAAAAGATTATCTTTTTAAATTTTTACTTCTGTACAACAAAATTATTTTCAATAAGCATTATTTTTAAATGACTGATTCAAAAGAAGAAAAAATTTCAAATTTCAATTCTTAACATATTATTCAAAGTCAGCAGGCTATTTCACAAATACACAAAAACTTGCATCCACTAAACAAAAAGATTACATCTCACAGTTCATATGCAGTCTGACCATATTAAATTTTAAGCACAAATAAAACCTCTAAATGGTCACACAAACTAAAAGAATGATGTAACTTGAATTCTGTTTGTCTACACAGTCACTGTGCTATCATTATTTATTTCAAATCTTCAGTTTAAACACAGGAATTATGTAGCTGAGTTCATGCATGCTGCTGCTGCTTAGTCACTTCAGTCATGTCCAACTCTTCGTGACCCTAGGGACTGTAGCCCACCAAGCTCCTCTGTCCACGGGATTTTCCTGGCAAAAATACTCTAGTAGGTTGCCAGGGGATTTTCCCAACTCCGGAATCAAGTGCAGGTCTCCACTGCAGACAGGTTCTTTACCTCTGAGCCACCAGGGAAGCCCTGAGTTCATGCATACTAAGCACAAATTACATAACTCGAGTTTTTTTAATCAATGTAGAAGACAAAGAAAGGATAAGATATAAAAATGTGCTACTATGAAGCTTGCTGCTGCTGCTGCTGCTGCTGCTGCTGCTGCTGCTGCTGCTGCTGCTGCTGCTGCTGCTGCTAAGTCGCTTCAGTCGTGTCCGACCCTGTGCAACCCCATAGACAGCAGCCCACCAGGCTCCCCTGTCCCTGGGATTCTCCAGGCAAGAACACTGGAGTAGGTTGCCATTTCCTTCTCCAATACATGAAAGTGAAAAGTGAAAGTGAAGTCGCTCAGTCGTGTCTGACTCTTTGCTACGCCATGGACTACAGCCCACCAGGCTCCTCCGTTCATGGGATTTGCCAGGCAAGAGTACTGGAGTGGGGTGCCATTGCCTTCTCCAACTATGAAGCTTATGTGTGTATTATTAACAGTTACTCTAGTCACTGTTTAAAGCTTAGAACAAATGATTTTCTCAAAGTGTAAAGTATCACTGACATTGTTGAAAATTGCAAATGTATGTGATAAAATGCAAAACAACTTTTAATTATTTTTATTATTGTTTTTACGTTCTCTATAGACAATACACCTTTTATCACCTGCCCCTAAAGCTGACCCTTCCCACTACCATTCCCCTTGGTAAGGCACTGACAAAGACAGCACTCAATCTCCCAGCCACATCTGTACTCACTATTATTAATACCTGAGCTCAATTACACACTTTCCTATTCATTCTTTAAATCCACACAAATATCCACATGGTAGAAAGACAAGTTATTCTCCAGTGTGGAGCCCTATTAATAACTCCTCACTGTTTAGAAGGAAAGAAGAGTTCCTGGCTTCAGTTACCTTGATGACCCCCCTGTTACTCAATAAGCCTCTCTTTAAGGTCGCATCCTGAACATAACACAGAAAGGGCCGCCTTACTAACCACTGGAATTATAATCTATATTTTTCCTGTCTTTGTTAGTTTCATGCCCTCTTATTGTAAATTATGTGCATAAATCAGCCCATCTGGAAAAGTGGAAAAATCACCACCACTTGGTGAAAAGCAAACCCATGTTTAATATTCTTTTCCAGTGACTGAACAGATCCAAGAAACTCTCTGAAAATGTAGCGTAAAATAAAATACTAAATGGACTATAAATGAGAGGTGAGAGGGGAGAAAATAGGAGTAAGAAGAGATTTAGAATAATTCTGATTAAGTCTGGAAGTTTTGTGAGAAAAAAATCAATTGTGCCTATATTATTTTGTGTGCATTATATAGCATATGGATGTCATATATGTTAGAGAAAATTCCTAGTGTCTTTATGATCTCAATAAATATATCATGAATGAATGACTTTGTAAAATAAATATTAGTTATACTGAGTCAGAATATTTTGTCATCTGTAGCTCTTTCTCCTAAAATGATTCATATAAATTGCAATCAGATTGTATTTGTCCCTAGGGAAATTTAATCTCTTGATAATTCTTCATTACTAACATTCATTAATCCCTACAGTAAATTCACACAGTTAACAGTCATAAACTTCCCCATTTTGGAAATGGTGCTATTGAGACATGGTGTCAGGGAGTAATTCCTTTGAGTGCTTCAGGGTGAGTGACAAGAAAGGAGATGAGAGTGGACTCCTAAGACTTGCTAGGAACAAGTTCTGGGAAGAGTCACAGAATCTCAGGATGAAAGGCACCTCAAAAACCACGTCCTGCCTTCCCAGTGTTACATCCCCACCAGACTCTTCAGCCTCCAGCGGCAATACCTCCGAGAACAGTGAGCTCACCACTTGAGTTGGACCATCCTACTTTGGGACATCTCTAATAAAAAAATTCTTCCTTGCGTCGAACTGAACTCTGTCACTTGATATGTCTATTCTTCAATCTGAGGCGAGTAGAACAAGTCTAGTCCCTCTTCTGCCTGACCTGCCTTCAAAAATATTAAGGCAGGAAGCATTTTGCAGTCTATTGACACAGTTCTTTCAACCAGTCCTTGTGTGACGTAATCTCAAGTCCTCTCACCACCCCCGCCACCCGCTCTGTAATAACTTGTCCAGGCAGGAGGGAAGCCTATGATCAAAGGCATATCTCCTATAAAACTGGACTTTGCTAATTCATCCTTGCCTTGCTTTGCTTGTTTCTTGCTCAGAAGCAAAGAAAACATAAGACATCAGAGAATTTCTGCTCTAGATCTTCCCACCAATGCCAACTTTCAATTCATTTTCCAGCAACCAAAGTAATCTTGTGGTTAAGGTTCCCACTGATTTAGACAATGTCCTGCAGAGCATAAAATATAATATGGCTCTTCAGGCAATGAAAGGTAAAGTTTCAGTCAGAGGTCACTATCTTATTAAACAGAAGTGAAAGATTTCTTTCTTTAAAAAAAAAGTGACTATTTTTACATCAATAACCCTAGAGTAATGATAATGAAAATTAAAAGGGAAAAAAATATACTCAGAATTTCATCAGTCACCAGAATGTCTTTTTCATTTTTCTGTTTTGTCTACCAACAAAAATTCTTCCCCACGTGCATAAACATTTCTATTTTCGGCTTCATAATCATAATTTAAATATAACTTTTTATTCTTAATGTTAAATCTAACATTATCTTGTAAGTTTTATTCAAATTACTTCACAATTTGTTATTATTATAATGGATACATAGTATTCCTCAGAGTAGACAGATAATTTATTTAATTCATTCTCTATTATAAGACTTTCAATGAATTTCTGAGATGTTATTATAAACACTATTGCCACAAATTCCTGAACACTTCTGCTTTTTATTTCTTTAGACACAGTACCATTATCCTCATTTTACAGACTACTAGGTTCAAAAGGATATGTATATTTATGCCTCAAAAAAAAATCTGACCATGAAAATTAGTTTTCAAATGAACTTGTTAGCCCTATAAGATAAGGATATCTATTCCTTAGTGAGAGTCTGCTTCCCTTGTGGCTCAGCTGGTCAAGAATCCTCCTGCAGTGTGGGAGACCTGGGTTTGATCCCTGGGTTGGGAAGATCCCCTGGAGAAGGGAAAGGCTACCCACTCCAGTATTCTGGCCTGGAGAATTCCATGGACTGTATAGTCCATAAGGTTGCAAAGAGTCATACATGACTAAGCAACTTTCACTCACTCACTCTACTGGGAATCCAGTATGCATAGACTCTGCTCTGAAGAATTTAAGAACAGAGTTCAATTTAACTCTCAAAAGAACTCAAAAGGAAGGTGTTTTATCCCAGTGGTAGATGAGGAAAAAGATTTAATTAGAAATACTGAAGAAAAGATTATCAATTTTGAGAATGAGGATTTGAACCCAAGTTGTTCGGCTTTAAACTCAGTCTCTGAATAAAAGTTTGCTCAAGTGTAAAACAAAGGATTGAACTACATATTCTCTTAAGGCTTTCCCAACTGAAATATTCAGCAGGTTTCTTTGTTCCCTCATTTTCAAAACAATTTAATTGGAGGATAATTTCTTAACAATGTTGTGTTGGTTTCTTCCATACAACAAGCTGTAAGATACATATATACACCCCTTCCTCTTTTTTCTCAATTCATTTATTTTTCACTGAAGGACAATTGCTTTCCGGTACTGCATTGGTTTCTGCCATACACGGACATGAATTAGCCACAGGTACCCATATGTTCCCTCCCTCTGAAACCTCCCTCCCAGCTCCCACTCCTTCCCAGCCCTCTAGGTTGTTACGGAGTTCTGGTTTGATAACCCGGAGTCATACAGCAAATTTCCACTGGCTGTTTTACATATTCTATGGTGTCCATGCCTCCATGCTGCCCTATCTGTCCCACTCTCTCCTTCTGGCCCACTCCCCACCACCCGTGTCCGTAAGTCTGTTCTCTTCCTCCGCACTTCCTCTTGAATCAGGTATAAGTATGCTTCCCAGGTGGCGCTAGTGGTAAAGAACCTGCCTGCCAATGGAGGAGGGACATAAGAGATCTGAGTTCGATTCCTGGGTTGGAAAGATCCCTTGGAGGAGGGCATGGCAACCCACTCCAGTATTTTTGTCTGGAGACTCCCATGGACAGAGGAGCCTGGTGGACTACAGTTCACAGGGTCAGAAAGAGTCTGACATGACTGAAGCAACTAAGCACACATACATATATGTCCCTCCCATCCACCCCTTACCCCACCTACCCCTCTACATCATCACAGAGCACCAGGTTAACTCCCTGTATTATATAGCAACTTCTCATTAGTTACCTGTTTTACACATGGCAGTTTACATGTTCTAATGCTACTCTTTCAATTGATCCCAACCTCTCCTTCCCCTACTGTGTCTACAAGTCCTTTCTCTACATCTGCGACTCTATTCCTGCCCTGCAAATAGGTTATCAGGACTGTTTCTCTAGATGCCATATATACGTGTTAATATACGATATGTGTTTTTTTTCTTTCTGACTTAACTTTGAGAAGGTTTCTGATAGCTTCAGATCACCATGGTGCTTTCCCAGCACTAACATTACGTTCATAGACATCTCCCTTACGGATAACAGGAGAGCTATTTTAGCACTTCTGCGCTTATAAAAGATGCTGATAGCAGGGATTTCTAACTGAAACTACCTCATTAACAGTGGTACCTCCAGGTTTTATCTCCATTTCAGTAACTCTTAAAACGATTTTTTGTATTATGTGAATTTCCTCCTTTGATTATTGCATGATAATTTTATAGTTTTCCTTAATCACTACTAAGTCTCCTGACAAACTGCTTTACTTCTTAAAACATGTCTACACTATCTTCCTGATTCTACCAGGAACTTTTTTTTGGCTTTGTTTTTAAATGCTCTCCTGTCATTCAATGAGTTTTATCTGAGCATCTGTGTATAATACCTAGCATTTACTCTTGAATTATTTGGGGAAATAAACTATAAGACATGTAGTTTGTTTTGCTCAGTGTAATTTACAACCTTAGGTCATACTGTTTGAAGGAAGAGATCCCCTATCTTTATAACTTTAGCTTTATCTGACCATTCATCTGATATCACATAGCCCATGTATTTTCCACACTCCGCATTTTCTGTACAAGTCAATCCTAAAGGAAATTAACCTTGAATATTCATTGGAAGGACTGATGCTAAAGCTGAAGCTCTAATACCTTGACCACCTAATGCAAAGAGCTGACTCACTGGAAAAGACCCGAATGCTGGGAAAGACAGAAGGCAGGAGACGAAGGGGATGACAGAGGATGAGATGATTGCATGGCATCACTGATTCAATGGGCATGAGTTTGAGAAAGTTCCAGGAGATGTTGAAGGACAAGGAAGCCTGGCATGTTGCAGCCCATGGGGTCACAAAGAGTCAGACATGACTGAGCGAATGAAAAACAACTGTTCTCTAAAAAAAAAAAAAAAAAAACTCTTAAAATTCATAAAAACCCTTAATTACCATCCTGAACATTCTTCCCAAGTGAGCTGCCACTCATCAGAAATACCCAAGGATGATAAGAATGACTATCAGTCCAGCAAGCGAGAGAGGGGATAGCAGGACATCTACTTCATATATCACTAGTTAAATTGAAAAGGAAGGAGTTCTATCTCTTTGGTCCCCTTAGGTTTCTTTCAACCTGAAGGTTCTCTAGACCTGGCTACTTACATTTTCAATCTATAATTAACAACACTGTCTTTTAGATGATTACACATGTAATAGGTTAGTGCCTGGTGTTTCATAACTGAGATTCAGGGAAGACATACAAAAGCCAGGGCAGACACAAGAGACGGGATCCGGGAGCAGGCATTCCCATCCTACCTGCTTTGTTTTCCCACAGGTCTACTGGTTGACAGAGAGGGTGTTCAGATTTTGAGAAGGGAGCAGGGAGTGGAGAGGGGGGAGAAAAAAATATGAGTGGTTGTGTATGTGCTTAAACAAAACATAAACAAACAGGTACAAAGTATCTTTTTAAAATCCTTGTTACTAATATACACATAAGCAATCAGACTGCATCTGAAAATTTGCAAATAAAACAATACAGTCTGTGCCCTCAAGAGGCCCCTGGTCTGAATTCCACAAAAACAATGCAAAAGTGAGCTGGAGAGACAAGCCTGGCCAGATAGGCAAGAGGAAGTATCCATGAACAGAGGAAAAGCTCACTCAGGAAGCTCCTGAAAGGACAGTTTGGGAATCTCTATACTTAAATCTGGACCCAACCTCTGACTCCCATCTGTGAAACAGGACTAACTGTAACCACTATTATGGAGTGAGAATTATGTGAAATGGAAAAAGATCTCTTTAAGCTGTGAAGAAACATGCAAATTTACCTTAAAATAAAATTTGAGACTTGGAAGCAGAACTTCCTTAAAAATGTCTTTTTCAATCCTTGGATGGATACTCCTCACACTTTCCTGGGCCCCTACTGTTAACCCCATATTAATATTCTACACAGCACCCAAGTATACAAGAATTAACTTTAATCTGCCCTAAAACCTGTTAGTAAATACCATTATTCCATATTTACAGATAAGGAAACATGGCTTTGATGAAAATGATAACAAGAATTAGAGGTAATTTTGCTCATTTAATCATCTTTCCATTATTTTCTTAGTCTTTTTTTTTTAGTATTTCTGTTAACATATTTCTACCAGAATACTGAGATTGTATATCAAGATCTCAGCCCCATTCAGTTATTTGCTTCACTTCATTAGTTCATTCATTTAACCAGTATTCACCAAGTCCCTATCACGTGCCTGTGACTGCCCCGGTGCTGTGGACCTGTGTCAAACAGAAAAGAGAAGGGCTCTGCTCTCTCAGAGTTCACTTCTAGATACACTGCTGCTGCTAAGTCGCTTCAGTCGTGTCCGACTCTGTGCGACCCCATAGATGGCAGCCTACCCAGCTCTCCCATCCCTGGGATTCTCCAGGCAAGAATACTGGAGTGGGTTGCCATTTCCTTCTCCAATGCATGAAAGCGAAAGTGAAGTCATATCCAACTCCTAGCGATCCCGTGGAGTGCAGTCTACCAGGCTCCTCCATCCATGGGACCTTCCCAGCAAGAGTACTGGAGTGGGTTGCCATTGCCTTCTCCATCTAGTTGCCAACTCAGCTAAGAGACAGGATAAACAGACAAACAAAAACATCAACATGATACTATTACACAGTGACAGGTGCTATAAAGAACCTTCAAATACATTTGAATGATGACTAAGTGAATAAAAAAACTGTCATATACCCTATTTTTTAAAGTTTATACATTCCTGAACAAAATGCAAAATGGAATCTGTATAATGCCCTCCATCTGGCTGTTCTGCCAAAGACAAATGAGCTGAGGGCCAAGATAAAGGCTTCCTGATATCAAAATAGCATTGTCAATGTCAAGGAATTATGCACTTTGGAGATGCGCAATTTCACCCAACAGTTCTCGTTAAAACACCCTTGGCTGTTTTCACTTCCTCTGAGGTTGCCCACCAGTCCAAGGCTATGAAAGAAAATGGAGATGGTTCTGAAAAACTTGCTGCAAATACCTCCACCATGATATAAGCCCATTATTGTCAAGCATGACGGGATCCAGAATCCGCATGTTTCCTACAAGGAACAGAGAGATGTGAGCATGGCTAATATCAGAAATAAAACGGGGGCTGGGGGGAACACTTTGAGCCAATATGGGAGGGAGACATATATCATCCAGACATATTTTGAGGCAGTGTCCTACAGAATCCATATGAATTACTGGCCAAAGCTTCCTGGTTTATTACCACTGAAAATTAATTCGGTTTGGTTGGTTACACTGCAAATCATAATATGTACTATAATCTTCTGTGGTTTTCTAAAGATCAGTGTAAGTTCCAAAACATCAAGCACAGCTCCAAGGCTATGACATATGTAAATTCTCCTGGTACAGTGCCAGCAGAGTGCCCAGGATAATGTGATTAGTGCCTCTAGACTATTTCAGCTTCCTCACTGAAAAAAGCACCCTCAGTAAATAACCAGCGTTGACAGTTTACTACTCCCTGGGTGGAGAAGTAAAACAGTGAGAGCACAGTATTTAGAGATTAGGACTTAATTTGAGACGTAACTCTGCTATTTCTGATGAGTCATCTTCTATAAGCTACTTATCTTTTCTGAAACTCTGTTTCCTCATCTGTAAAATGGGGATAGCAATACCTATCAATCAGCATTTCTGTGAGAATTAAGTAAAGGAATGTGCATTTACATACATCACAAAGGGCAAAACATCATGTACCTGGTTATGGTCATTCCTGGGGTGCCCTCGCTATAATCAGGATGTTGTAACGATGTCTTAGAACCAGAATGTAAGATGTGTGTCAATGTGGGAGCCCCAGTAACTATCTGTATACTTTTTTCAGCCTGAAAAGGCAGGTCATTTAGCCCTTCTAAACTGAAAATATACAGTAGAAGTGCATTATCTGAACTCTGTTCATGTCACCATTACTCAGGATACCTCAACCCCAAGTCAGATGCAGTAAGAATGAATCATCATAAGCACTGACAAACATTTCATTCATCTGCTCATTCATTTATTCATTTATTCACTTCCCACTCCATCATTTTATATTCTATTCATACATGCTCAGTCACAGCTGACTCTTTGCAACCCCATGGACTATAGCCTGCCAGGCTCCTCTGTCTCTGAGATTTCCCTGATAAGAATACCGCAGTGGGTTACCATTTCATTCTCCAGGGATCTTTCTGACCCAGGGATTGAAACCGCTACTCCTGTGGATCCTGCGCTGACAGGTGGATCCTTCACACTTAGCCACCTGGGAAGCTTTTAGATGTCACATGCTCATTCTTTAAGTCTATTCTGAGCTCAGTACTGTGCTGGGAACTGTTCAACAGCTGGGTTCACAGTCCAAGAGGGAGGAAGGCAAATCAGTGACTACAGTAGACTGTGATGAGGGCAAAACAACACAATAATAATAATGCAAGTTAACTCTGCTGATTAAGCTCCGGGTCGTAAGCATCGGACACCAAGCTGGTTTACTTAAAGAGAAAACAAATGTGTTGAAGGGAAAAGAATTTCTCACAGAATTCCTGAGCTTAGAGGACAAGATGTCAAAAATGGGCAGGAACTAAATCCACACAACAGACCACACCAAAACCCCACCATGGGGAAGATCTGGTGTGGACAACATGGCTGGTGCTGTTTACATGGCTACTTTGGAAAACAGACTATTCTTGTTGCTTCCAAGTTGAACAGGATAAACACCTTGGGTGGTGCAGGAAGATATGACACTGAGTGTTAGGCTGGGGTATCTGCTAAGCCAAGCCCTGGGTCCCAATGGGGAGGCGAAAGTAGCATCTGGACTTTCAGCTTTGAAAGTGGACACAGGTTGATGCAGTCCTTCCAGGTTTCATCCTGAGGAAATCTTCCATATAGAGGGATGGATTTCAGACACCAGCAGCCCAATGTTTACTGAGTGCTTTCCATGCACCAGAGACTGTGCCAAGCAAGCAACGTACACACTGCACCTCACTGGGTCCTCACAGCGACCCTATCATATAGGCACTTTACTACCAGACTTCACCAGGAAACTGAGATCCAGCAAGAGCAAGGAATCTGCCAAGTTGTACAGCCAGTAAAGTGGGAAAGCCTTGACTCAAACTCAGTTTTCAATAACTGACCTACACCCCAAAGAGACAGAGGTACAAAGGTTTTCACGATCACAGGCAAGAAGTGCTTGAATCAGACCAGGGAGTGAGGGAAGGCACTCCAGACGAAGAGAGGTTACAGTGGGATTTAATGGACAAGAAGTTGGTTAGATGTTGCTGGGAGGGGTGTGGGAACCGAGGGTAGAGGCAGTGGGAGAGAAAGATATGTTATGTTTTTAATTTTATCAAAGAGTATATATCAGCAACTGTTACATGTCTCCAGAAATCCATTCTTTCCTTCTTCTATTTAGTATTAGGACAGATAAATGCACTCATGCACACACCTCCATCCTGGCAGAACACATATCCACACCACCAGAAACACAACCTCAGACTCCCTTGCAGCTAGGTGTGCCTACATGGCCATGTTTATGGTGTGAAGGTAGGAAATGATATGTACAACTTCTGGTCATGCTCTTCACAGTAAATTGCTTGCCTGTCAATCTTTTTTTTTTTTTTTTCTCCTTTCCCAAGGGTTAGACCATGTGCATGCTGCTGCCAAGAAACTGACTGTGCAGATGAAGAAAACATCCTGAGATGGCAGAGCAACATCACGGGAGGAACATACGTCCCTGAGTGACCTCTTAGAGCTGCACAGCCTTCCCAGGCCATCTACCTACAATAGGACTGTTATGTAAAAGAGAAATAAGTTCTCATTTTTATTTAATCCACTATGTATTTAGGTTACTGTGTTATAGCTTAACCTTTCCCTAACTACCCATAAAGATGACTGAGTGTCAAAGAATTGATGGTTTCAAACTGTGATGCTGGAGAAGACTCTTGAGAGTCCCTTGGACAGCAAGGAGATCAAACCAGTCAATCCTAAAGTAAATCAACCCTGAATATTCACTGGAAGGACTGATACTGAAGATGAAGCTCCAATACTTTGGCCACCTGATGTTAAGAGCTGACTCACTGGAAAAGACTCTGATGCTGGGAAAGACTGAGGACAGGAGAAAGGGGCGACAGAGGAGATGGTTGGATGGCATCACCGAACCAATGGATATGAGTTTGAGCAAACTTTGGGAGATAGTGATGGACAGGGAAGCCTGGCATGCTGCAGTCCATGGGGTCGCAAAGAGTTGGACATGACTTAGACACTGAACAAGATTCCCTGAGTTTCTGTTTATCTATCAAACTATGGGCTCTAATTTCATGGTAAAAATAATTAATACAAATGTCACTGATGGGAAGAAAAACAGAAATGCATTAAAGAAGACAATATAAAAAGTAATAGTCTGTCATTATTCTTTCTTGTTTTGCACAGACACTTTAGCAAAAGTATGAAGGTGCCTTTAATAGTTTTAAGCAATACAAATTATTACACATTAATTTCAACCCTAGAAGATTAACTTTTCTCCGTTCATATTCTATATCTTGCTGGATAGCAGACTTGCTGTTTTAGAATTTGTGTAATCTCACTCTCAAGAAAAATCTACTGACTTAAAAAAAAAAAAAAACCAATGCAGAAAGCATGTGGTTTTTTTGAGGACATACAAACCTAAGTTCTGTTTCCTAAGCTTTATCACTGATTAGTTATCTGCAGTTGTTAACCACTCTAGGTCTCATTCATCTCGCACAAAAAAAGGGAGGGGGTGGGGCAAATAACATTAATTTTTCAGGTTGTTAAAAGAATTATAAATAAAAGACCTTATACAGTGCTGGTACATGAGTGCTGTAAATGCTATTATTTGTATTATTACTTTATTTCAGGTCACTGATAAGGCCTGCTGCAAACACCACAGCACCCTGAGGTATTCAACCTGGAACTCTCCAAATAATTTGTTTAGAGGACTCCAAAATGCCATGTGCAGTCAAGTTTATCTGATAGTACCTGATATGAATTCTATTAGCTGAGCTGGAACTTCATCCCACTTTTGAACATCAATAGCCTTTCAATTTGGCACTGTGCATGTCAACTCTGTAATTATCAACAGAATGTGAGAGAAAGCCTCCACACCTGAGCAACGGAGCGGGGGTCTGCAGCCACTGAACTCCGGCAGGTGGGAGGGTGCCTGCAGTGTTAGAAGCTGCTCCTTTCCTCAGTATGGTATGACTGATGCCATCTCACCTTCGGGACCAATTTAGGTGACAAACTGGTTCAGAAAAGGAGACTCACGGAAGGACTTTGTCATTGGCTCTTCTGCCCTCTTACCTTTTATCTAAGTTTCCAACTTTGCAGCACAGAGGGTAGCAGTCATACCCTTCGATGTCAGTGGCACACCCTGGCCAAGCTGTCAACTCTCTTCATGAAATTCAAAGGCCTGAACCATGTCAGTGCTGCTGCCAAGTAACTTGCTAGTTCTTCAGAGTTCTTCAGATATCTTCATGCTGGGTGAAACACAGGGAGTGAAAAATCTTCTTACGCAAACTCCCTTACCAACCCACCCACCCTCAGAGAGGCAACAGATTATTCCACCTGGAGTCCTATGTCAACTTTTTTTTAACCATTTTTCTCAAGGTATGACTGACATACAGAAAGTCATAAATATTTAATACATACAACCTGATGAGTTTTGAGATACATATACATACATGATGTCAGCTTTAAGAAGGAAGAAATTCCCCTCAGATCATAAATCTCAGGTAACATTCTAACTGAAATCAATCTTTGCTTTAGGCCTCAGAGAAGCCAGCTGCTTCTGCTCCTGTGCCAGGGTGGATATACTAGCTCATTGTTTGCCATCAGTTCTCCAGAGTCGATATACTCTGCCTACTGGTTGGCCAACATTTTAAGTAAAACTTTCTTGAGCTCTCAGGTAGAAAATGTCACAGTAGGTATTAATATCCAGGCAAGGCTGTGCCCAAGCTTTCAACAAAAATTCAATGGTCCTTCACTGTTGAGAACAGTTTTGACTTAACTCTACATTGCTGAGGCATGAAGGAATATGAGTTTATAATCAACAAAACCCCAAATGCTAAACCACTGCACCCGCTGCATGTACAGCAGCACCCTTTCGATTTGTCATTACCTTCCTGTTTTTCTAGTTCTCTTTTATACATAAAAACAGCCCTGAAGCCAACTTGCCCAAAGGTCATTCCATGACGCTGCATAAAACAGGATGGAGGCCCTCACGCTGACAATGAAAGAAGTCAGTTCCAAGCACTTGCCCAGGGGTACCGGGTGGGTCAGTGGTAAAGCCTGGACCCAGAGCTTCCCTTCCAAAGTGCCCAGCATATAGGGTGTTTTCGCTGTACTAGCCAACAGGGTGTCTGTCCTGCTCTCCTTGACTCACTGACTGTCAAGGACCAGAACGTGCTAATGTCCACGTCCAGACTACGGTGATAATGGCAAGTACACCACAATGCCTTCCATGCACAGGGTGACAAATGTCAGTTTCCTTGAAAGGAGAAGCTTCATGCAGAAACCCAGCCCTCTCCAGAGTCAACCGTGCCATGAGGTCAGAGGTCAGGAGGCACTAGGGGAAGGTGTGTTCGGTGTGGAATGTCTCAACTTGCCAGGTCTCAGGGAAGCTGGACTTTTCCCAAGGAAAGTTTTGCCCTAACTCTTGATAACTGTCAGCACATCTCACAAAGACAGAAACTCTCAAGCTAGAGATGCCAAGCAGCCGGGAACCATTAAGAATAAAACTTGAGCTGCTGGAGCAAACTGGAGACTGAGTGATCGTTCTTCTCCGGGCTGCAGCCTATGAATTTTGAGAATGAAGTGCCGTTTATTATGGACCTGCTCTGGGCCTGGCTCTTAGCACACTTGATTCCTCAGAGGCACTAAGTGTAATGCAAGATTCCTCAACTGACATTTTGGAGAGGACAATTTTTTAATGTGGGGGCTGTCCTATGCACCCAAGGAAGTTTAGCAGAATCCCTGGCCTCCACTCACTAGAGGCCAGCAGTGCTTCCTCTTACCACCCATGACAATCCAAGCTGTCTCCAGCTTGATAACCCTTGGGAGGCAGAATCACCCCAAGCTGAGAACAACTACTATAGTGGCTATTTTGCAGGCTCTGGGATTAGACAGTGTTAGTCACTCAGTTGTGTCCAACACTTTGCAACCCCATGGACTATAGCCTGTCAGGCTTCTCTGTCCATGGAATTCTCCAGGCATGAATACTGGAGTAGGTTGTCTTTTCCTTCTCCACAGACAGCCAGACTCCAAATCCTAACCCACCCTTTGTCCCATTTATCAGATAACTTAAGAAAATTCTATAGCTTCTCTGTTCCTCAATGTTCTTAACTGAAAATAGTTAATAATAATACCCACACATAGGGTAATTATGAGGATTACCTAAGATGTCACCCAAGAGGCATGAAGAATCAGGCCTGGCACAGAGAAAGCCAACACTCCCATACAGAGTCTCATTCTCATTTTTTGGAAAAAGAAAGCAAGACTCGAAGAAGTGACTAAGAGATCACACCACCAGCAAGCAGCTCAGCTAGTACGTGAACAAGATTCCTCGTAAGCCCAAGTGAGCTGCTGCCACACGGCAGGCCCTGTTCTGGGCTCCTCAGCTAAGGAGGAAATGAGACAATCCTTGTGCTCAAGGGACTCCAGATCCAACAAGGAGGTAGACACGTGCCCTGGTGGTTTCACAACATGTGCTATGGTAGAAGTGCAGACAAGTATTGGGGTTGTGTGTGCTCCGCAGCGAGGCACTTGACCCAGCCCAGGCTGTGGGAGAGGCGATTCCCAAAATGTTCCTCAAAGACTCCATTTACCTGTCACCGAAGTGCTTATTTTATCTAACAGCTAACAGATGACAGCTTTCAACAGTGACTGTGATACGTACATCTGAGGGGTGAAGTCCACAGTAAGTCTGGGCTGAGACACCACCCTCCAAAGATCTATGGAAAGGGAAGAAATCAGAGAGTCTCCTTGAGACTGAGGCAGACCTCTCATTCAGAACTGCAGGAGGGATCAGGGAAGTTTGAAAGCTGCCCCTCACTAGTCAGTGCGTCCTTCAGCAGTTTGGAGAGTGGGTTTAGCAAACCCCATTTGACAGCCCTGGGGGCGGGTCAAAGACAATTAAAACTGCTCAGCATGAATATACAGTGATGATGAATAAGCAAAAACCCAAACTGCCACAAGAGTTTCTTCTTTTCCTCAAAGAAGCTGATTACATAAGAAGGGATCACGGTCCTCAAGACAGACAAAAGTGTTTTACAAGCAGAGATGCTTTCATTGACCTAAGTATTTCACTTAACAAGCTGACTGCTGAAAATCCACATCTATATTTCCTTTGCTTAAACACCTGCATCAAGGCTATGTTCTCACACACTTGTACAAAATCCCCAGCGCTTGGGATGATCCTGTATGACAGCCTGGGGCCCCTACTAGGAAGGTGGGAAGGGCTAAACCTCCAAGGCAGTTCTTTGAGCACAGGATCCAGCAGCACTTCCTGTCACTGATGGAGGACAGGGATGAACATTCCATAGGCCCTCACTGCACAAAGCGTGGTGGCCCTTCTGCCAACGGCATCAGCATCACCTGGGAGCTTGGAAGAAAGTAAATATTCAGGCTCCATCCCAGACCTACTGGATCAGAGCCTTTGGGATGAGAATCTATATTTTAACAAGTTCTTTACACAAATCTAGAAACACTGCTGTTGACCATCTTCCCTTCACCTTCCCTTTCATTAATTTATTCAACAAATAGCTTCAGAGTATCTACACTTTAAACACCTTGCTACTAGATACTGGGTGTACAACTATGAATAAAACTAACACAGTTTCTGCTCTTGCAGAATTTAAATTCTTCTCTGGGTAGCAGTGGGAATTGGTGGCCACTTTTGATGAGAACCGATGAAGGAATTAAAAACAAATGTTTATCCCTGATAGATATGCAAGTAGAGTCATATCATATCATAAACATGAGCAGGCTAACCCAGAACAAATATTTAGCAGGCACTGGAGTTATGCCTGATGAAAAAAAATGACAAACACGTTTTTTTTTTCTCCTACCTGAATCTGCCCCTTGAGAATGGGCCAGTGTTCCATTGACTCTGGTTTCCCCAGGGCTCAGCAAAGTACCTGGAACTCACTTAGTATTTGTTGAATAATAAAGGCGAAGCGAAGGCAAAGGCGCTCAGTCGTGTCCGACTCTTTGCGACCCTGTGGACTGTAACCTACCAGTCTCCTCCATCCATGGGATTCTCCAGGCAAGAATACTGGAGTGGGTTGCCATTTCCTTCTCCAGGGAATCTTCCCGACCCAGGGATCAAACCCTGGTCTCCCGCATTGTAGGCAGACTTTTTAACCTCTGAGCTATGAATGAATAAGTGAAGGAATAAACCCCAATTAGCATAAGGGGTTGCCCAGCGTCCTCTGTGTCCTAGGAACCCCTGAATCAGCCTGCAACTTGCTCCCCCACAAGCTAGGAAAGGGTCTCTCACTCAATAACCTGCATGTCCACGAAAAATTCTGCAAGCACGACCCTAACTCTACAAGCCAGTCCCCACCTGGTAGGCTGGAGAGCAGAACTTCCTTCAGGAAAGTCAAATCTCTCAGGAAGCATCTCCCTGTGTGCCTGAGGACTCTGTGCAGGAGAGGATGAGAAAGAAAGGCAGGAGAAATAGGTCTCCTGGGAGCTGCCCCATGAGAAAAATTAGAAATTAAACTAGTGGATGGGAGTCTGGAGGACACAGTGAAGTGCTGCCCCCTACCCAGCCTTCCTGGAAAACAGGAACATAATCAGTTGACACTAACAATTAGCTGCTCAGACCTCAGAGGTTTCACTCAACTGGAAATCCTTAGGCAAGCTGATAGCAGCAGATTTTTGCTTCATTTGGACACTTGCTGGAATTAAGCCAGATTGCATATTTACTTAGGAAGGAGAAGAATAAAACATTAAAAACACATTCTTCATGCTGAAATTACATTATCTAAAAGCAAGGCAAAAACAGATTTCATATCACTTTTCAGCTCTCAAGGAATAAAACACTGTCTGAATATGTGCATATATGGTGTGGGTTTTGCTCATGCACTTTCACGTAAGAACACAATATATGCAAATGGGAGCTTTTATATATAATGAAAGTAAAGATGCTCAGGGCCGATAGGAGGCCCCTGATAAAAGAAGAAGAGGTGGGAAGAGTTGATGGAGCCTTCACAGTGAGGCCACCAGTCAGTAGCAGCTGAATCAAGAGGGCTTTCTGCTTTCCATCCAGTGTTATCAGCAGGAACCTCCTTTGCTTTAACAGAGTGTCAGAAATTGGTATAAGTCTAACTCATGGCTGAAGTATGGTGAGACAGGGTGCTCCCAAGCCAGGCTTCGTCTTACCCTCAGTGTACAGAAGCTTCTAAGAGGAAGCATGAGTGAAAGGTGTATAGTCTCCCTCATCTTGTGCAGGAGGAAAGAAAGGGAAGGGAGGAACGGCCTGTCAGCCAACCACCCACAGGTGTCACCCAGTGCAGGAGGCCTTAGGCTGAGCCAAAGCTGGGTTCTTCAGGAGCTTGGGGGAAAAGAATCATTAGGCCAAGGTGGAGACGACACAAAGACCCAGCTGGGCATCTCCTAAAGGCTCTGGGGACTTGGGTCTCCTAGGGGAGTCTGTAGGCTCCATGGGCCCAGAGAAGGCACTTGAGACTCTTCTAGTGAGTCAGAAAGTGGAAGACAGAAGACCGTGAACACCTGTAACAGGGGTGGGGGCTGTCTCTTATACACATCTGGTTGTGTATAAGAGACAGGGACTGTAACCTACCAGTCTCCTCCATCCATGGGATTCTCCAGGCAAGAATACTGGAGTGGGTTGCCATTTCCTTCTCCAGGGAATCTTCCCGACCCAGGGATCAAACCCTGGTCTCCCGCATTGTAGGCAGA
>SJYC01088562.1:0-14376 GCA_006408675.1 Madoqua kirkii
GGCTCCTCTGCACGCGGGATCTCTCAGGTGCAAATACTGGGCTGGGCTTCCATTTCCTCCTCCAGGGGATCTTCCCAACCCAGGGACTGAACCTGCCTCTCCTGCATTGGCAGGTGGCTTCTTTACCACTGAGCCACCTGGGAAGCCTCCTTCCTCCTCTTAAAAGCATACAAATCCCATCATGGAGCCATACCCTCAGGACCTCATCTAAACCCAATTGTTCTCCAAAGGTGCCACTCCAAATACCAACACTTGTGAATTTGGAGAGGAGCGGGGAAGACAAAAATATTCAATCCATATCAGTGTCTCCCTCTTCTTCTCCATCCCCTCTCCCTTATTAAAGGCCTTTCAGTTGCCCTGTCCAGAGCACACCTTAACCCAGCCCCTCCTACTAAGTTTGTTTCCCCAAGGAGGAACCAGTGGAATTCAGATCCTGATTACTGGGTGGTCCTAATATCCCTGACTGGATGCTGGACCTGAGCTCTTAAAAGGTCTCAGAAGCAGACAGGGCCCAGTGAATGGGAAGCAAACCCATCCCCTCTCCAAACTGTAGGTAATGAATGGAATTTAACTATGGAAATTTACTCATTTGAGGTGTTAGGGAATTATTTCCATAAGGAGTAATTGTGGAGGAAAGGAAATGCAATTAGTCATATCAGATATTAAAATTTAAGCAAGAATGAATTAATTAGAATCTTGTCATTCGCTGTTAGCCCTGGAGAAGGGAATGGCAACCCTCTTCAGTATTCCTGCCTGGAGAATACTTGGAGGAGCCTGGTGGGCAACAGTCCATGGGGCCGCAAGGAGTCGGACACAACTGAAGCGGCAGTACGCACCCATTAACTGTTAACTAAGACCAGTTCCCTGAATAGGTTGTCAAAGGCTTTTTACGGGGTGCAGTGTGGAGATGTTCAGTGTTACTAGGGAAGGCAGGTCCAGAGGGTGCCCCAGCATCAGTGTTTCTGAGCCCCTCAGTGGGCAATGCAAAATTCTTGATACATTGAGGACCACTGTGTCAGTTTCCTCATCTGATGACGTTGATTATGACTGTAACTATTACCTACGTCTGAGAACAACCTCGCACCTGGTTTCCAGGCTGGTTCATCCACTCTGATGGGGACTCTAGCCCATTTATTCCCCCATTTGCTCCAAGTTTCTTTTAGTGCCCACCCTGTCGCCCAGGGGATCTGACTGAACACTCAGCTAATTCCACCCATCTTATTAACAGTCTACACATTACTTCCCTGAACTGTGAAGCTCTTTCACGGTTCGAAGTGTGAGAGTCTCTAGGTTAGCAGGAAAGCAGGGTAATGCATCTCTTCTCTCCCCTCTCCCCACAGGCATTTTTGGCGAATAGATAAAGGGGGTGGGTATCATTTCTTGATCTCTCGAGTGCCGAGACCTACACCATTTGTCGAGCCCCCTTTCAACTGTTCTCGAAAACTAATGGTGACTTCATTGCATTTGATCATGTTAATGAGGTTCTGATCTTTGACAAAAGCTAGGTTTTGAGGGCTCGTGACGTGATGAAATGGGCCGTTGAGGAAGGAGGGTGACTCTGCTGTGGAGAGATTCAGAGGCCGCCTCCACAGCCGCAGAGGACCTGAGGGCTGAATCCCAGCCAGCAAAGGCTGGGTCCATAGAGCGGCGCGCCCCTCGCAGGCCTGCCAGCGTGGGTCTCCCTCAGTGCTGCTGGCTCCATGTCACTTCAGGAGCCTCAAGAGCGAGCAGGGCTCAAACCCCGACATAACTGGGAGGTCTGACTCAGCTAAGGATTCTTTTTCATTAGAAACATGTGGGGGCTTCCCCGGCGATGCAGTGGTTAAGACACCCCCTTCCAGGGCAGGGGGTGCAGGTTCTATCCCAGTCAGGAGCTAAGATCTGACATGCTGCTGCTGCTGTTGCTGCTGCTGCTGCTGCTGCTGAGTCACTTCAGTCGTGTCTGACTCTGTGCGACCCCATAGACAGCAGCCCACCAGGCTCCTCTGTCCCTGGGATTCTCCAGGCAAGAACACTGGAGTGGGTTGCCATTTCCTTCTCCAACGCATGAAAGTGAAAAGCGAAAGTGAAGTCACTCAGTCGTGTCCAACTAGTGGCGACCCCATGGACTGCAGCCCACCAGGCTCCTCTGTCCATGGGATTTTCCAGGCAAGCGTACTGGAGTGGGATGCCATTGCCTTCTCTGACCTGACATGCCTCGTGGCCAAAGGTCCAAGACATAAAATAGAAGCAAAATTGTAACAAATTCAATAAAATTTTTTTAAAATAAAAGAAGAATATGTGTACAGTAGCAGAACAATCAGCTCTATGCACACTCCCAGACCCTCTCGTGAAACTGCCGATGCCTCGTGACCCCTCCTCAGGGACTCTCGCCTGGTCCTGACACATTACTTTTCTACTCCATCCTGGGTCCCTCCTGACTGTCCAGCCGACCAGCATCTATGACATACTTCTGGTAGATAACAGTACAGCCCAGCTCTAGAACATGTACTGTGCAGTTATATTCATTAACTCTTTATAGAATTCTCATCTCAGCTCTAGCCAGCTTTTTATAGATGGGAATAGCATCTGAAATCCTGCTTCTCATGGTGCCAGATGCAGCAGAGGTTTCTGCATCAGAAAGTCACTGGACCAGACATGAGATGAGGCACTTGAACAGACTCGGAGAGGAGGTCGGCGCAAAACGGAAGAAGCTCCCACAGGACAGCAAAGACCCAGGTCTACGGCAAGCTTCAGCCAGAGACGGGACCGTGCGTGTAGAGCATCCAGCCTGGCTCCCTGAAGCGTGAAGAAACACCTCCAGACAGACAGAGATTGCTGCTCCCACCTCCTGAGGGCCACAGCTCCCGTTCCTCTCCTAACTAAAGGAGAAACACCAAAACGTTCACCCCCAGGACACTGCACGTGTGTACAGAGCGACAGCAAGAGAGAAACGGAAATGGAAGTGAGAGAAATGATAAGAAAGGGTAGAAGAGACCAGAGAGGCTGAGAGACGAGAAGAAAGCTTTTCTTTTCTAAAGAACAGCAATCGGAGGTGCAGCTATTCACGGGTTGTCTTACGGTCCCCTGATATCCGTTTGGCTCTGGCTGCTGCTAAGCAGGACTTCATAGAGGTTATACTTCCTTAAGGGCTGCGGTCAAGACTGGCTTTCCTGTGCAGACTGAGCTTCACGAGAAGAAAGCTTTTCTTTTCTAAAGAACAGCAATCGGAGGTGCAGCTATTCACGGGTTGTCTTACGGTCCCCTGATATCCGTTTGGCTCTGGCTGCTGCTAAGCAGGACTTCATAGAGGTTATACTTCCTTAAGGGCTGCGGTCAAGACTGAGCTTTCCTGTGCAGACTGAGCTTCCCTGGTGGCTCAGACAGCAAAGACTCTGCCTGGAGTGCAGGGGACTCAGGTTTGATCCTTGGGTTGCAAAGATCCCCTGGAGAAGGAAATGGCAACCCACTCCAGTATTCTTGCCTGGAGAATTCCCTGGACAGAGGAGCCTGGCAGGCTCCAGTCCATGGAGGCGCAAAACATCAGACACGACTGAGCCACTAACACTTTCGCTTTTCCTACATAGCTGCAATATTCAAAATAAGGCTGATAACCGGGTCATCTTATTAGCAACCAGCTATCACGAAGGAGCTCCAGGAGCTTTCCAGTTATTCCCTCATCAGCTCTTACAACACGCTCGAGGAGTAACGAGAGGGTGCGGATTATGAATAATTAGTCCACTTTCATCGTTTCTTCAGTGGGTTTTAATTCCTCTTGGTTGCTCCCTCTTTTCACAGACTCGAAACTGAAGAGCAAGGTATGACAGTGGGCACATTCATTTTCATCACTTTTATTTTTCTCCCATGCACTTTTGTCAGCCCTAACTTGACAAACTACAAGAGTTGCTTAGAATTTCTCTGGAAAACCAGGGATGCCCACGCTGTTCAGTCCCTGAGTTCAGATCACCAGTGCTAGAAGAGGATAGTTTCAATGATGTGGGTGCTAATTAGGCAAGATTGTGAATTCTCATAAGTGAGAGAGGTTAATGTTAAGACACAAGTATGGAGAGAGAAACAGAGGCGCAAAGGGGAAGGCAAAGTAGGGGAATGACAAGGAGACAGGGAAAGGAGGGAGGGAGGGAGCCAGGCGTCTCTGAGGCGTCTCAGCATCCATGGTCCTTTCTATGTGTGCCCCTGGGTCCCTGGAGGCCACGAGACACACAGACAGTGCCGGTTCCCTCCGGACACGAAGGTCTGCTGAGAATCTCAAGCTCTGTAGGATGGGACTGGGTCACAGTGCTGGGAAAGGGGGCTCCCTGTAGGTCTCTGGCACCAGAATGCAGATGGCAATCCATCCTCCTCTGAGACTAAACAGCCCCTGTCACTACAGCTAGAACTGCGGGCAAATGGTTCTGGGTGGAACTTGGTCTGTGGTTTGTCAGGGTTCCCATTTGACTAATTAAGCTGTCAGCATGGATGCTGCAGACACTGGAGAGTTTTGGTTAGAGGTTCAGAGACAGTTCCCTTTCCTCTGCTATCAGGAGAGAGAAGATAGAGCCAAGTGGCCTCCTCTTGGCCTTTCTGACAATCTTTCCCCATTTTGTTACAGTGTTTCATTGGAGAACCGCCCCCAGGGTTACTGGTTCTGGCTAAGGTCATGAAGGGCTTACCCTAAAGGGGAGAGGTGGGAGCCTTTCTTCCATTGTCCTCCCTTCAGATCCCAAATCGGATGGGACATTACAGAGGGCATATTTAGAGTTAAAACAGAAAAGCGGATCTCACAGAAAACGCCTATGAGAGTCAGGGCAGCCTGATGTCTCAGCAAACGTCTCCACTTACAGGCAGACAGTCAAGGAGATTAGAGCAAGATAAATGGATTAATCCACCCAACAGCATAACTAGGATTAAGTTGACCCTTTTCTTGCAAGCTTGGCACAGCGTGTCTGGCCTCTTTTAGAGGGCCGAAGTGGACAGCCCACCGGGCTAAGGTTCTGATGGTCTTGCAGGGAGTGGGGGCGCAGGGGGCCTCCCCAGCACTGCGCCGCCCGCATAAATCCTTCACTCTTGTGAACTCCGGTTTCCACGTGTCCAGCAAGGTTTGCTCCTATCCACCCTTCTTCTCAGTTGTGTTGTGAGAATGAAAATGTGTTTTCATGGACATTATCTCCTACAATCCATGAGGAACTGTTTCAAGTACTATAATCCCTGTTTGCCTTGAGGAAACGGTCACCCGAGGGGTCAGGTGAGACCATCACGGCTCCACATGGTGTAACTAGGATTCTGACTCCAAGACTCTCCCTGTCCTCTGTGCTACTTCCCAGCCCTTTTATCGCAGGAACCATCACCCCTGAATTGACTCTGGAGGGCCAGGCTCTGCTCCTGCCTGCCCCCTCTGACTAAAGGGCATCACTTTACTATTGTTGGTCTCTAAGTCGCTCAGTCGTGGCCCACCCTGTGGCCCCATGGACTAGCCCACCAGGCTCCTCTGTCCGTGGAATTTTCCAGGCAAGAATACTGGTGTAGGTTGCCATTTCCTTCTTGAGATCATCTTCCCAACCCAGGGATCAAACCCTTATCTCCTGCATTGGCAGGGGGATTCTTGACCGTTGAGCCACCTGGACTTTACTATTAAAGACTTGACTGTGCAAATTAAAACCCCACCAATTTACTAGAGGAAAAGTCACACAGACTGGCACACCACACATTCACCTTGGCATCTGTTAGTAAGACTGTCCCCTTGAGTCTCTTACGTCCCTGACAATGACCTCACATATCCAATTTATCTTCCTTACTCTGCCACAGTAATCTAGAAATTAGAAACTTAAGATTTTTTAATACTTAATACTTAGGTTTAATACTCTTCCACGGAGATTTACCTGGGTATCCAAGGTTGTCAATATGCTTCCAAGGTTTTTTTCTCCACTGACCTTTCCCATTCCACTGGGTCAGCCTCTATTTATCCTTCAATTGCTGTTGTTCAGTCACTGAGTTGCGTCTGACTCTTTGTGACCCTACAGACTGTAGCACACCAAGCTGCCCTGTCCTTCGCCATCTCCCAGAGTTTGCTCCAACTCATGTCCACTGATGCCATCCAACCATCTCATCCTCTGTTGCCCCCTTCTCCTCCTGCCTTCAATCTTTCCCTGCATCAGGATCTTTTCCAGTGAGTCAGCTCTTCATGTCAGGTGGCCAAAGTTTTGGAGCTTCAGCTTCAGCATCAGTCCTTCCATGAATATTCAGGGTTGATTTCCTTTAAGATCGACTGGTTGGATCTTCTTGCAGTCCAAAGGATGCTCAAGGGTCTTCTCCAACACCACAGTTCAAAAGCACCGATTCTTCAGTGCTCAGCCTCCTCTATGGTCCAATCCTCATATCCATATGTGACTACTAGAAAAACATGGCACTGACAACACAAACCTTTGTCAGCTCTGTGACATCTCTGTTTTTAATACACTGTCTGGGTTTGTCATAGCTCTTCTTCCAACGAGTAAGCATCTCTCAATTTTGTTTCATTTCCTTTGATATCCAGCTCAAATAGCACTTTCAGGGCATCTCCTCCAACCAGCCACACAATCTCTCTCCCACGGTGCTTTCCAGGCATCTTGCCCAAGAGGCTGGCATTGAACTCAACCTCTAGGGTTGAGGCTGTCCTCTCCAGACTCTTCAAGGGCAAAGTACAAACATATCTTACTACTCTAGTCCCAGTGTAGGGCTTTGCACATGCAAGGTTATCAATAAGGGTTCAATAAACACATTCAAAAGGAAGGCAAATTGGCTTCATGATAAAAGAAGCCAAAATAAAGGATGGAAAGTAAACACATACATATGAGCAAGGGAAGTCATCATTTTTGAAAAGTTACTGAATATTAATGCCAAATTGACAGAGTTATTTCAATGTTGGCACAAAATCTAAAGTGTCAGAAAGAAAAAGAAACAGATATTCTGCTAAGTTGCCAGAGCACACTGACTACAAACCCATCTATCCACCTTCCTCAGTATTCACAGAATAAAGGTTACTTTCACCATAGTTCAGCATTTCCTGGAGTGAGTTCTGAATTTTACTAAATGGTATTATAACAATTAAAATATGATGGAGCAGTGCTTGGAGTCAAACAACGTTGGGAAAGTTAGGCTAAAGAAGATGCTTGCTTTCTTTGACTGTATGTCTCCTCCGAGCCTATAACACACTAATGTGTGTTGGCGCTCTCCGGGAAGAGGCATGAGATACAGCGTGACCCAAATGTGTTTGATCACAGAACCTTTTTTTTTTTTTCAAGGAACATCTCACATGACAGGTATTCATAGAGAGCACACTCTGGGAAATAGTGTCCTAGATTCTCAGCTGCCGTTATTAGTCACTTCACAGAGGTGCTTGAGAAAGAACATGCAGCAACACACGGGAGCAAAAATCAGAAATGGCATCCCGCATCAGTGTTGCTTTAACATGATGGAACAGGTACCTCATTCTCATCAAAAATGCCTCATAAAATATAGGGAAGAGCATAGGCTAGGGAACTTTTCTCCACATCCTACCAGCTGTGTGTCTTGGGGCAAAACATTTCGCAGCAGAGAAACTGAGTATGTCCATCCCCACCGAAGCTGGTGATATCTCCTAAACTGTCTGAAACCCAAATCCACGGGGACATCTAGTCTTAAAGGACTTGGGTGATGCTCTCTGATATGAAAAATGGTCCTTTGCCTCCCTAGGTTCCTGCAGCACCTGCTCACCTCCTAGGTCTTTGAGAAAGATGAGGGCATCAGGCATGATAATCAGCTTCCTGTCTCTCTACCAAATATAGTAACACCCACCCGCCATCTCCTTCCCAACATCCTCAGAAGATAAAGAATTCTTCTGACAATCAACCCTTCAACCAGGCCACTTTAAGATGTTTCTGCTTTTTTCCGGCATTCTCCAGAATCTTCCGGACTCTTTCTCTCCTGGCTCCGCCTTGTCTGCCTATATGCAAGTTCAAGTACCTTCAATCCTAAGACCGACACCCAAGACAAAATACCCCGCCTCTTATCCACAGTCTTCTCTAGATATTATCTACATTATCTTCTTCTCTTCTAAAAACTTCAGTTTCCTCTTTAAGCACCCGATTGTTTTTTCAGGGTTAGTGACACTGCACTTCCTTGGTGTCCCTTCAGCTTATCTGATCACATGGTCTCTGTCTCCTCCAGGGGTGTCAGCTCCTGGACTGACTCCTTAAAAAGTATTTTCCCCATAATTTGCGCCTCCATCCATTTCTCCCTTGATTTACTTTTTCTGAATGATCTATGTATGAATCATATCCGCATTTCCATATATCAACCCAAACTTCCCCCCCAAGCTTCTGATTCATATATGGGATCATCCACTGGACATATTTTACCTGGAAGTCCCTTTAGTATTACTACTTCAAACTCAGCAGGAACAAGCAGAATCTCACTTATACGTCTGCTGTCTCGGTGGCACAGGTCCTATGCATTGTGATTAGGAGAGAATGCCTGGGTTCGAATCACAGCCCTGGCAGTTTCCAGGTGTGACGCTGAGTGAGTCCCTTAATCACTGAGAAGACAGAGATGAGCACCATCCAGGGCAGCCTGAGCCTGTAAGCGAATTGTCAGTGGGAGTCACTAGCATCAGTATTATTTCCCACTCAGGTTTTCTCTCCTGAATTCCCTCCATCCCTTATCTCATTTGGGCTTCCCACGTGGCAGTAACGGTAAAGAGCCTGCCTGCCAGGGCAGAGATGTAAGAGGCTTTGGTCCATAGGAACGCAAAGAGTCAGACATGACTGAGGTGATTAGCATGCGAGCACTTCCCTCCTTTGGGGATGCCAGCATCTATCGTCAGCAGCACGCAGGCCAGCAGCCCAGGAGGTTATCCAACTACCTCCCTCTCACTCCACCCAGAATACCAATTACAAGTCCAGTAGTTTCCATCTCCAGCACATCTCCCAAGTCCCACCCTCCTCTCCGATCTTCAACCAGTGCCCAAATTCAGGCTTTCACCCTCTCTCCTTTGAGCACCTCCTCTCCAGTCTCAAATCCCCTAAGAATCATTCAAGTCACTCCCATCCTGAATACACATCAGTCTGACACCTTGATGACTTAAGATAAAATTCACAGGCTTCCCAGGTATCTCAGTGGTAAAGAATCTGCCTGCCAAGCAGGAGACACAGGTTCAGTTCCCAGATTGGGAATATCCCCTGGAGAAGGAAATGGTAACCCAGTCCAGTACTCTTGCCTGGAAAATCCCATGGACAGAGGAGCCTGGAGGATTACAGTCCATGCGGTCGCAAAGAATTGAATATGACTGACCACATACACGCTCAAGATAAGGGACTTTCTTGGTGGCCCAGTGGCTAAGACTCTGCTCTGCCCATGCAGGGGGCCCAGGTTTAACCCCTGGCCATGGACAGAGGAGCCTGGAGGGCTACAGTCCACAGGGTCACAAAGAGCTGGACATGACTGAAATGACTGAGCATGCACACACAGGGAACTAGATCCAATATGCAGTCAAATAAAGAAATACATTTTTTAATAAAAAAAGAAATAGATTAAATAGAAATATTGAAGTGTAGAGATTATTTCACAGAATGTGTGCGGTGCCTGGGGTTCCATTCTTGCTCGGGCATGTGATGACTGTGGCCATGAATGACCTCCTCAATGACTGTCCTCAGAAAGGGCTGCACTCTTGGACTATTGGGCTGAAGGGACTTTCAGCCAACACCCCTGGGCATCTACAGCAGCCAAGCTTAGCTGTCTTTGAGACTAGTTTCACAGCTCTTCTTACAGGGAAGGGTAGCACATGAGCCTTAAAAAGCTTGCTGGGCTTTGGGGGAAACTTGTTTTGAAAAGAGGAATAGGCTTTTTGGACACCATCCTTCCCCTCTTCTTTCTGTGGGGCCCAGAAATATGAAGCCTGGAGCTGTGAGAGCTGTGGAGGGGCTAAAGAGGTCAAGGGAGCATCCGAGGTGCTGGCCTCAGTGCCCCTGTGTGTGTGCCTGTGACTGGACTCCAGGGAGAAACAAATGTGCCCGAGGACCTCTCAGTCAATCTGGAGGGCAGGGTGGACTTTTTGTTTTGAGGAGGGAGAGCTGGAGAGGAAGAGAGCTGCAAATTCTCTCCTCGAAAAACACCGATACAGTATACTCACACATATGTATGGAATTTAGAAAGATGGTAATGATGACCCTATATGTGAGACAGCAAAAGAGACACAGGTGCATAGAACAGTCTCTTGGACTTTGTGGGAGAAGGCGAGGGTGGGATGATTTGAGAGAACAGCATTGAAACATGTATATGTGAAACAGACCACCAGTCCAGGTTCGATGCTTGAGACAGGGCGCTCAGGGCTGGTGCACTGGGATGACCCTGAGGGATGGGATGGGGAGGGAGATGGGAGGGGGTTCAGGATGGGGAACACAGGTATACCATGGCTGATTCATGTCCATGTATGGCAAAAGCTACCACAATATTGTAAAGTAATTAGCCTCCAATTAAAATAAATAAATTAAAAAAGAATTCTCTCCTTGGAATGACTCTGTCTCAAAGAAGTCTCAGACAAGTAGGGAGCTCAAGCCAAAGTCACAGCATTCAACACCACACGCTCTTCTCAGGTTTTCACAGCTCCAGCGCCAGACTAACAAAGCCTGTCATTAGTGCTCTGCCCCATCAGTCCTGGGTGTTCGTGGGAAGGACTGATGTTGAGGCTGAAACTCCAATACTTTGGCCACCTGGTGTAAAGAGCTGACTCATTGGAAAAGATCCTGATGCTGGGAGAGAGTGAGGGCAGGAGGAGAAGGGGATGACAGAGGATGAGATGGTTGGATGGCATCACCAACTCGATGGACATAGGTTTGGGTGGTCTCCGGGAGTTGGTGATGGACAGGGAGGCCTGGCGTGCTGTGGTTTATGGGGTCGCAAAGAGTCAGACACGACTAAGTGACTGAACTGAACTGAACCACTGCCTTCCATGATGTGCGGTGGCTGCAGGCTCAGAGGTGGAGAGAGGGAAAAGGCCCCATAGACGACTGGGCACATGTTCCACATTTACCTGCCTCCTCCAGGTCATTAACACCTCCCACGTGACTCTCAGAGATGGCTGTGCACCGCCAGGCGCTAATGAACAAGCTACCAAAGCTCTGAGCACAAGCGAGGGGCGCGCTGGCCCAGGAACAGCAGCAGCTCCGTGCTCACCTTCTTTCTCTGCCTGGGGAAGCCGGCGTGCAATGGGTTAAATCTGGGACCATCCGAGAGGCCGTTCACTTAAATATTTAAACAGAAAGAAACTCAATTTGAAGGCAGAATCACTTATAAATAAATCCCATGACCCTAGGTTCTGAGGACAGCCACAGAAGAAATCTCCAGGGTATTAAGGCAACCCAGCTCAGCTTATATAAAGTCACAGGGAGAGAAAAAGGAGCAATAACAAGTGCAAACTGGAAGCACATATGTGTGGCTATTTTCTCTGTATTTTTAATAAGACAATAGGTCTCTCTATGCAATAATTACTCTTTGCAATAGTATATAAATTGATCTTTGTTGAGAAATCTGTTTTAAACATCCTAAGATAAATATTTGAAGACTCTGATGAGTCCCATATTTTTTATGAAGTATCCTCTGCTTTGTTTTTTAAATCACTTTCTCACATTCTAGGTTTCTTGAAATTAAAGTACACTTGCATATACACACCTGAGCACTGAACTGCATTTCTGATTCATATTCAATACTTGTCTCTTCTTATTATAGCAACTATTTTTTTTTATTGAAGTAGAGTTGATTTACAAAACTGTGTGAGTTACAGGAATACTGTGTAGGGACTCACTGTTTTTGCAGAATATACTCTATAAATATTATTACAAGATCGTGGGTATAATCCCCTCTGCTACGCAGTGAGACCTTGGTGCTTGCCTAGTCTGTATGTAGCAGTTTGTTAATCCCCTGCCCTTCGTTTGTTTCTCTTCCCTCTTCTCTCTCCTCTTTGGTAACCACAAGGCTTTCTTCTTTTCCATGACGCTGTTTCTGCTTTGCATATACATTCATCTGTCTTATTTTCTAGATTCTACATATAAGTGATATTATACAGTATTTGTCTTTGTCTGACATTTAACTAAGCATAATATTCTCTAGGTCCATCTACATTGCTTCAAATGGTAGCATTTCATTCTCTTTTATGGCTGAGTAGTATTCCACCATCACACACACACACACACACACACACACACACATCATCATCATCATCATCATCATCATCATCATCATCATCTTAATTCAGTCATTTGTTGATGGGCATTTGGGTTGCTTCCGTAGTTAGTGTTTTCCAGTGTTTGGGGGTTGTATATTCAGGAGTTGAACTGCTGGATCATTTGGCAGTATTTGTTTTAAAAATCTTTTTAAGGACGCTCCATACTGTTTTCCACAGTGGGTGCACCAACATACGTTCTCACCAGCAGTGTTGGAGGCTCCCTTTTCTCCACATCCTCTTCAACACTCATTTGCAGACTTCGGATGATGGCCATTGTGTTCGGGGCAGGACAGCACTTCACTGTGGTTCTGATCTGCATTTCTCTAACAAGCAAGGATGCTGAGCTTCTTTTCATGTACCTGTTGACCATCTCTATGTTTTCTCTGGAAAATGTCTGTTCAAGTCTTTTTGCCCATTTTGGATTGAATTCAGTGCTTTTTCTTGCCATGAGTTATGTGAGATGCACTGTTTTTTAAAATATGCAGATTTTTATCTCAAAGGTAAATCTGTGTTGCTTCCCCCCTCCTTGTTTTGCTGAAGGAACACATGTAGTACTGAGTCTTTTTTTTTAAATTATTTTATAAAAAGACATGACTAAGTGCTCACTGCAGCGGATGCCGTGGTCCTCTGTCCAGACTGTGTTTAGGATGGAGGCACCCTTGTCCCCAGTGCTGGGAGTGCTGGCGGCTCAAGGCCCTCAGGAGTTTACCCTCAGCCATAGAGCCCCAGCTAACTAAGTACCCCCTCCCTGGGGGTAGCTTATGGTCAGTGACAGTCCACGCTAGAATATAAGGGGCCTATGCCCTTGCCTCAAGACTGGCCAACCCTGAAGATACAGTCCAGCTCCAGCGGGCACAGTGGGACCCCTGACGCCTTCGCTCAGCAGAGCTCAGCTCCTCTCTCTGTCCGACACTGACCCTTGCCCTCCTGCTCAGACGGTGACCCTGAGATCACACCCCAGAAATCTCGTTTCACGCAGCTCTCCTTCTCAGAGTCTGTGTCCTAGAAACCTGATCTAAGACGGTCATCTTATTCTTCCTGAGACTTTCATTATTTTATGAGTGATTGTGGGAGATGATCTGAGACATCAGACATATCCAGTTCAGGGACCAAGCTTCCCTATCCTCCCCTCAATGCCCAAAATATTTGGTTATAAAGATGAAGGAAAAAAATCCCCATTAAGTTGAAACAAAACTGGGCATTTACTGACATGTGTGGTATGATCTTTTTATTATAAATGAGTCAAGGAGGCTTTAATCCCATCTAGTCCACACAAGCACGCACACGCACACACAGAAGAAAACCGAGTGACCTCAGGGAAGAAACAAAAAGAAATTTTCTTCCTGTTTCAAAATACTGTTTAAAAATTTGCTGTGGCCTCTTCTCTCACCTAAAGTACCCGTTATTAAAAAATATTAACAATAGGAGTCTACTCTCTAAGCGTAATTTGCTGGGAGCCAGCATGAGGAACTCCGCCCGTGGCAAAGGTCATGAGGAAGGAGGCTTCGGGATACGCAAAGATGGGATCGAGCCTCAGGGAACCCCCTGTTCCTGAGCATCTACCCCCAAACCCAGAGTCTACCTACTTCACTGTTTCATGCTCTCACCTACACCTCTGACTTTATAGGGGGCTGTTCCCCACCGGTTCTCTTGGAGAAGGAGTAAACTTGCAGCTCCAGTCAATAAAAATTCCTGGGCATGACAAGGGTGTCTCAGGTCAAACTTCTCTGCTGGTAGACTAGCGTGTGTGACAGGATTATCCACACTCCTGCCACTACAAACATGATTGTTTACTACCTCTCAGCCATAAACAGCACAGAGAGTTTAGAGTATTTTGAAAATCTTAATTAGCATAGGGCTTTTCTCATTGTTGAGTCAATGATTGTGCCAGGCCTCCATATCCTTAGGCACCTGGGAATATATTAATGTATTTGGAATATAGAAAAGGAAATATAGTAGTTTTTGATGTTAGCGATACTAGACTTTTTGAGTTAATGAATTTTCTCTTTTGTTAAAGATCACTGTACTTTGTTATAAATCACTGTGTCCTTGCTATGCAAAAATGTAACTTTATCACTATCATAAGACTAAATAGACCTTAAGGGGAACATTGGTGAAGGGTTTTCATTTGTTGGGCTGATGTTTGCTGCTAAATCTCCATATTC
>SJYC01088564.1:0-13758 GCA_006408675.1 Madoqua kirkii
GGGGGGGGGTGGGGGGGCCTGGCATCTTGACTTGCCTCTCTTTTCCTGACTGTGGTGGGGGTGGGGGGAGTCCTGGCGTCTTGACTTGCCTCTCTTTTCCTGACCGTGCCAGCTACAGGGTTTGCATTCACGCAGTGTGGACGCAGTGCTGGGGCTTCACCCTCTAAGACTCAGTGGCTTCTTTTGCTTTTACACAGGAGTCTTGAGCAGGATGTCTGGTCCCCTCTGAGCTCATTTTGTCTCAGAGGCAAAATAGAGAAACTGGGTTCATTAAGATACTCTATAGTTCTGAAGTCTAGGAGTCCCAGAAACACCTGGCATTAATTAAAAATCCAGGTAATCCTGAGTCTGATCTCAGCTCTCATCATTTCTTAGGTCAGGGAGGTTGCCTCTCAGAAGCTGAGTTTTCTCACCTTTAAAACAGAGACACTGATTTCTTGAGAACGTCTACGAAGATTCAGCGTCCTCACAGGAGAATGGGTCCGGCGCTACGCCTGGGGCCAGAGGCCTCTCTGTGGCTGCTGACTGCGCCCTGTGACGGGGCCACTTTGTGTTCCGCACGGCGCGGTGCCCAGCGAGCTGCGCTGACGGTGCTGCTGAAGCGCACAGAAGGCCCAAGACGCGGTTCTGTGTCTGCAGCATCTCAGAGCCCTGCTGCCGTGCACGGTCCCCAGAAGCGCAGTTTCATCCCTTTAGGAGGCTGTGGGCTGAAGACGTGTGTTTCTGCACCTCTCTCTTCCAAGCTGCCTTCACCCTAAGTTCTCTGGTCTTATTAAGGTCACCATCCCCAGGGTAAAACTGGCTTCAGAAAGCGCTACTTGAGAAGGACCTCAGGAATCAACTCATTTGGCCCTCTTTCTTAGCATCCTGACTTGTAATAATGTTTTAATTTTTTAAATGGCTAAAACCTAATTCCTCAAAGAAGAGTTTAACTGCTCTCCATTCATCAGCACCAGTGGAAGGAATATACTGATGTGACAGCATCACAGACTCTCAGAGGGCAGAGGTGTTGCTAGGCCATCTGGTAGACCTGCTGCATGAAACCCCTCCATGGAAATCCTCATAGTTAGACTTTTAGTCTCGATCTGAACAGGGAACCCATTATCATATACAGCAAGCAGTTTATTTTTATATAATCCAGTTATTTGAAAAATCCTTATAAGATGAACAGACATCTGCTTCCCTATAATTTTTCTAACCATAGATACTGGTTCTAACTTCTGCATAAATATAGAATATGTTCTATTCATTTCATCTGGCACTCTTTTTGTATATAAAGACTACTGTGAGTGTTCCTCTGAGTAAAGCATTCGCTAAGCCTTCAGTGTTCTTTAAGAAATTATTTCTAGACCTTTTACCTGCTCTGAAATATATATGCTCCATTTTATGAAATTCTCTCTTATAGTGGTTTTCCTAGAACTAAATACATCTTTGGTTATAATTTTTCCAGTGAAAACCGATGAGACCCCTGCATCTCCCAAACTAAATTTCTGTGGTTTCAGTCCAAAATACCATTAGTGTTTTGGATGCTCTTATTGTTGATTTACATTAAGCATGTGGTGAAGTAAAACTTTAAAAAATACATTCTGATGTCACTTTGTTAGTAGTGGATTAAAACTCAGTCAGATCCCTATAAGTTACTTACTCATGTTGTTATTTAACCATTTCTATCAATGCAATTTTTTTTCTTTTTAGCCCAATTTTAGGGCCTTACTTGTTTCACATTAAATTTTATCTTATTGTATTAGGTTAACTGTTCCAAATTCTTAAGATAATTGTAGACCCTAAGTGCGTATCCAATTCTTCACCACCTTAGCCACCCAGAAGGCAGCCAATGTAGGAGACGTAAGAGGTGCAGGTGCTTCCCTGGGTCGGGAAGATCCCCTGGAGGAGGGGATGCAGCCCCCTCCAGTACTCTTGCCCGGACAGTCCCAGGGTCAGAGCAGAGGAGCCGGGCCGGCTGCAGTCGCGGGTAGCCAAGAGTCAGGCACAACTGAAGTGACTTAGCATGCAGGCACATATATTCAATACATTTAATGTCCTTCCTAACTTCCTGTCCTCCAGGAGTTTAACAAGGATGCAATTTTATGCTGTCATTCAAGACATGGATATAGATACATTAGGTCACTGCTAAATAAATACAAATGCACAGTGGTAGACATGGAAAAGTGAACAGGTATTTATGATATAGTGTCATGACAAAGTAAAGCACTCTGATAAATGAAAGGAATGATGAGTGGGGGAGGGTTTCTGGCAGGAGCCCCTAACCCTGACTAGGGGGGACTAAGGAAGCTCTCCAGAGGAACTGAGGTGTGAATAGGGGTCTGAAAGCCAAGCAAGTTTTCCAGGGAGAAAGAGAAGTGGGAGAGAAAGGAGAATGAGCGGAGACTGGGGAGAGAGCGCATGGTTTACTGTGCAAGTGGAAAGGTGGAGACGTCCCAGATGGCCCAGTGGCTGACTCCATACTCCCAATGCAGGGCCCCAGGTGAAATCCCTGATCCAGGGAACTAGACACCACATGCAGCAATGGAGATCTTGCACCGTCAAAATCAATCAATGTTTTTTTGAAACAAAGCTGAAGTGATTGGTTGACTGGAGGGCTGCAATGCGACCACCGTGGAAGGGAAGGCAGCAAGCCTTGAAGTCCCTGCCAAGGAGTTTGGAGTCGTAACTGCACTGGGAACCCAGTGAAGAACCTGGACTAGTGAATGAATATGGTTAGACGGATGCAGAGACAAACCCCACTCCAGTACTCTTGCCTGGAAAACCCCATGGACAGAGGAGCCTGGTGGGCTGCAGTCCATGGGATCGCTAGTGGATTAGGTTAATTGTTCCAAATTCTTAATTGTACACTTTCACTTTTCACTTTCATGCATTGCAGAAGGCAATGGCACCCCATTCCAGTACTCTAGCCTGGAAAATCCCATGGACGGAGGAGCCTGGTAGGCTGCACTCCATGGGGGTCACACAGAGTCGGACAAGACTGAAGTGACTTAGCAGCAGCAACAGCAGCAGCAGAGACAAACTGAAGTGCCTCTTCTGGTGACAGAGAGGAAACCAGATTGGAGGCTGGTGGTGCTGGCGGCAGAAAGGTCAGCTGGCAGGCTGCTGGGGCGGCCTTCCAGGTGAGGTGGGGAGAGTCCAGTCTGCCTGCAGAGCGATACCTGATCCCAGGGCACCGCCAGGACCTGCCTCAGCTCTTGCCACCCCTCCCTGCGTGAGGACTCGCCCCTAAAATGAGTGGTTTCCCCAGCAGCTCTGCCTGTGAGGAAAAAGCCAGAGAGAGCTGCAAGTCCTTCTTTGCTTTCAGGCTCTCAGCGGCTCCCGTTCTCACTGCAAATGGAAACCCTGGCTTTCCGGTTCCACACCCCAGTCTGGTCAACCTGGTCAGCGTCTCGTGAGTCTGACTGAAGTCAGCTCACCCTTACGTAGCATCGTGAAATTCTAGTTCTCTGGGATGTCCATGGGGGATTGAAGGAATAGCCGGGGTTAAATCCGTTTGGGAAGTGCTGGTTTAACCAGAGTTAATCAGGATTCCTGAGCTTCCCTGGTGGCTCAGTGTAAACAATTTGCCTGTAAATGCAGGAGACATGTGTTCAATCCTGAGGTTGGGTAGACCCCCTGGAGGAGGACATGGGAACCCCCTCCAGTATTCTTGCCTGGAGAATCCCAGGGACAGAGGAGCCTGGCGGGCTACAGTCCATAGGGTCATAAAGAGTCAGACACGACTGAAATGACTTAGCACGCACACACACAGTCAGGGTTCTTGCAAAATTTATGTGGGACTGTCACAGGCTGCTGTGGACTGCAAATCTCCTAGAGGTAGACTGCTTTCCAAGGGTGAATGGCCATGGGAAGTATTTGTGTGTGTGTGGAAGATTTTTCAGAATATATTTTGGGAGACACATCACTAATTGTGCAACTCTCATAAGTTATTTAATCTGAGTCCAGTTTTCTTATTTTTAGAAAGGCAATGAAATGCCTCATAGGGTTGATGTAAGCATTAAATGAAAAAGAAAAAAGTGCATATAAAACACTTTAGCACAGTATCTGGCACACAGTAAAATCTCAAAATTGTTATTTTATTGTTATTAGTATACTAGGAGAAGTAGAATAGCACAGTGTAAAAGAGTATGGATTCTGGAACCAGACTTCCTGGACCCAGATCTCATTTCTGACACTGACTATCTTTGTGACTTTGGACAAGTTACACAAACTTGTGCCTCAGTTTTCTCATCTGCAGAATGACCCTCATCAGCAGTTTCAATAAGACAATGCTTCTCAGCAGTCAGCCCTATCTTTCCTTTCTTGAATTTCTACAGGTAGAGGGAGTCATTTTCTCTTCCAGATTTTCAGAATATGTTTTTCTTTTTAAAAATGTCTATTATCATCAGCCATTCAGTATCATCCTAACATAGGTGATTTTATCTAGGGGTCTGAAGCCCCTTAAGGACCGAACTTTGTCTTAATCATCTTGTTACTGAGCTTGAACACCTGAAGTCACTCAGTCCTGTCCAACTCTTTGCAACCTCATGGACTATGGAGTCCACGGAATTCTCCAGGCCAAAATACTGGAGTGGGCAGCCTTTCCCTTCTACAGGGGATCTTCCCAACCTAGGGATTGAACCCAGGTCTCCCGCATTGCAGGCAGATTCTTTACCAGCTGAGCCACCAGGGAAGCCCCACTGAGCCTGGGGTAATATTTTAAAATTTCATAGCAAATATGCCACTTTCACTTTAAACTAATGTAATAAAACCTGAAAATCTGAAACTAGGAGCTGGCTGCTCATTTTAAAATAGATCATTCCATTTATCATAGCATTAACCATATGAATGTTTTACATGTTATTCATCATACAATTTCATTCTCAAAATATTCAGGACAGTAAATATGGCCGAAGACAATGCAGGGGTTTTAAAACAGGAAGCCTTCAGACCAGCAGTTTTGCTTCAGATTGGAATAGAAGTGCCCGGTCTTCGCAGCTCACTTAGACCACTCGTTACAAAGGGTAAAAAGTGCTAACAAACTCCCTTGCATCCGCGAAACTTCAGCTCCCACCCCCACCAATCGTAGTTTTAGACCTTTCTCATAGTGAAAACAAGCATATATACTAAATACGTGCTAGAGATGCATGAAGAGGGTTTTTTAAATAATGTAGCCCACATTGTTGTGTATTTGACAATGTTTAATTCAAAACATGTCGTTTTTTAAAAATATTGTCCTTTCTAAGTGATCTTTATCTTTTCTATTGCGATATCACTCTAAGTCAATGCCTTCAGAAAGAAAGAAAAAAACCCGTAGGGAATCACAGTGGTGCCCTAAGTGGGAAAAAATTAAGTCAATGGTAAGTAAAAGTTTTCTATACAATCTCTTAAAAGTTCATGCTGAAATCATTGAAATCATTGAAATCTAAGAGAATCCTTCCATTTAAAAAATAAAACGACTAAGCTATGGAAGATTAAACGCTCCACTCAAAAGTTGAGAGTTTAAAGAACTACTTTTCTAGACTGCAGTTAGATGGGTATGACCTGCAGAAAGGCAATGAGCAGAGAGTTTTGTTTAGAAGGAGAAGGAAGTGGTAGACATGTGCTCTCTCACCAATGTAATCTGCTATTCGGTGGCAGATTCTAATTTCTTGGGCTCAAAAATCACCATGGGTGGTGAAATTAACAGCTGCTTGCTCCTTGGAAAAAAAGCTATGACCAACCAAGGCAGCATATTAAAAGACAGAGACATCACTTTGCCAACAAAGGTCCATATAGTCAAAGCTATGGTTTTTCCAGTAGTCATGTATGGATGTGAGAGCTGGACCATAAAGAAGGCTGAACACCAAAGAATTGATGCTTTTAAACTGTGGTGTTGGAAAAGACTCACGAGAGTCCCTTGGACAGCAGGGAGATCTAACCAGTCAATCCTAAAGGAAAGCAGTTCTGAATATCCATTGGAAGGGCTGATTCTGAAGCTCCAGTACTTTGGCCACCAGATGCGAAGAGCCGACTCATTGGAAAAGATCCTGATGCTGGGAAAGACTGAAGGCAGGAGGAGAAGGGGATGACAGAGAATAAGATGGTTGGATGGCATCATCAACTCAAAGATCATGAGTTTGAACAAACGCCAGGAGATAGTGAAGGACAAGGAAGCCTGGCGTGCTGCAGTCCATGGGCTGCAAAGAGTCAGACATGCCTTAGTAACTGAACAACAGCAACAACAATCCATAGACTTACTAAGGGTTACCCCAAGTCTTGGAGAAGGAGATGAGGTCCCCAGCACCACTGAATGAACCCTCTTTTTTTACTGCTCACAGCTAGTCACCCACAGATCAATCAAGTATTTTTTTCTTTTAATACCTCATAATTGCAAGGACTCTGCAGATGGTTGTCTGCAGATATGAGTGCAGGTTGTCATAAGATATCAAGAAAGTGGTATATATTTTTCTTGAACTTTTGCTTGGTATTGCTCCTTCGCATGTAGCAGGGCCTCCATAAACACTTATTCAGCTGGCATATTGATTCTTCCTTTGTTTACTGGCTTAACAAGACACGGTTTAGATGGAAGGAAACTTCTCATCACCTAGGCTCCATTCGCCACAAACAGGAAATGAATTTGCTTCTCCCTGGCCAAGCCCATTTACTGACAGAATGGAACAACTCATTGCTAAGCCACGTTCTTTTTTTTTTTGTCTTTTAGAGAGAGATTGTAGCTGGAAACTTGGCAGCTTTCTCTTTCAAAGTGACAGCTTTCAAAAAGTCTACCTAACACAATTTAGCCTAATTCCAAAACATCAGAAAATGGACTGTTAAAAAAAAATAATCTCTCCTCATGAGCCAGCTGCCTCCCTGTCCTCCTACCCTTCTCCTAATAGGAAAAAATTGGATTAAAAGTAGATTATTTTCTCCTTAGTTTGTAAAAATATTCTTCAGAGAATGATTATACCTGTCACAGATGGAACCCTTAAATAAGTTAAGGTTTTAGGTTCATATTCTAGGAATTCCCTAGTGAGTTGAGTTCTCCATGCAATCTCTGATAATATTATTACCAAACAATAGGTTTAAATACTGCCTATGAGGAGGCAGGTCTCTTTATTGTGAAAACAACAGGATAAAGTTTCCTTTCTCACATTCCTTTTGAATGCCCAGAATTTTAAACCATCATTCATTAGAATCATTAAAAACCTTTTCTTAAACTAGGAATTCCCTAGTGAGTTAAGTTCTCCATGCAATCTCTGATAATATTATTACCAAACAATAGGTTTAAATACTGCCTATGAGGAGGCAGGTCTCTTTATTGTGAAAACAACAGGATAAAGTTTCCTTTCTCACATTCCTTTTGAATGCCCAGAATTTTAAACCATCATTCATTAGAATCATTAAAAACCTTTTCTTAAGCAGCTTATTGTTTTTTAACTGTGGCTATTAATATTAAAACATCCTGTACCCTGAGGGATTTCCCCAGTGGCTAAGACTGCATGCTTCCAGTGTAGGGGACATGGGTTCAATCTCTGGTTGGGGAAATAAGATCTCACACGCCATGTATCCTGAATGTGTAAGAAATGCTCCGCAGAAGCTAGAATGAGAAAACTGAGGCTAACGCTCTCTCCAAGGACTGAAACCCCTCTGGTCTGTTTCTCCTCTGGCCTGAAGTATCTCAACAGCCCCCAAATGTGCCTCCTTCTTCCCATTTTCTCAACACTGGCATTTTTTTAATACACATAATTCTAATCATGTCACTTGCTAATCAGAATCATTGGCAAGTGTCCTGTGTCCGGAGGAGGAAAGGTAAGGTCTTCGAAGCCTGTTAGAATGCGATTCCAGCTTACCTTTCCCAGGCATCTCTCCCCTCTCTTGTCCTCACTACTTAACATACACTGTTCCCTCTGCTAGAAATGCCCTTCCACACACTCGTCTGCCTGGAACACTCTTACTCATCCTCTATGCCCCAACTCAGGCGTCCTTCCATCATGAAGCGCTCCTCAACCTCTTCCCTAGTCCACTGATCACTCCTCTCACTTGTTTGTTTCAACCACTAGATGGGAGGCCAGGGGTTGACTTGTTCATTTTTGTGTCCCCAGAGAGATCTTGGCGTAGTTCCCGACACAATCATTGAACATTTTCCCACAAATCAAGAGGAGAAGTGTGAACTGCTTCTACACAGCATCATCTCTTAATCGTACACTGAAGGTCTTTTTAATTCTTTCAGTAATCTTGAACCCAGAGAGGTTTCCTCTGCACAAAGGAGAGATGACCTACTAGTCAGTTAGTTGATTTAGTTCTGACGTGGAGGGAGGGGCAGGGAGGGGGAGATGATCAGAAAGGCACAGACCCCATTAGCCTGAAATACTAGATCCTGCCTGCTTTTGATTTTCTTTTTTTATAGATTGAGCTTGCTTTCCAGTTTGAATTCAAATTGCGTTAGACCTGTCAAATGAGAATTATAATTACTGCTGCAAATGACCCCTATTGTTGCCAACAGAGAGTCGAACCAGAGCAAGAATACAAGCTTATCTTCCGGAACATTACATCTCCTGCTGAAATAACCTTTGAGACCGGGAAGGCTGTGGAGGGATTTTCAAAAACACCAAATGAGCACGCAGCACAGCCTATTAGAAATAGATGCAAATCCAAACAAGCTGAAGGGATTTCCAGATATTTCTCTCAGCTGCAATTGAGTTCAAAGGGGAGCCGTGAAGGATCCCTAAAAACACAGGAGAACATCAAACACCACCACGGCCTGGGCTCCACCGTCAGCTCAGACATCTCAGTGTTTCTTACAGCGCATGCTGCCGTATGGGAGGAACCTTATGTTTGTTTGTACATTTTGAAATACAGGCAAAAATCGTTCTTAACCAAATATGCACTGAAGCCCTGCATTAAAAGCGTTGCTTTTGTTTAGTCGCTTGGTCGTGCCCGACTCTTTTTGCAGCCCCATGGACTGTAGCCCACCAGGCTCCTCTTTTCAGGGGATTTCCCAAGCAAGAACACTGGAGTGGGTTGTCATTTCCTTCTCCAGGGGATCTTCCAGACCCAAAGAACTTACATCTTCTGCTTTGGCAGGTGGATTCTTTACTGCTGAGCTACCCGGGAATCCCTAGTAAAGGCATTACACACACTCAATATATATCGTCTACATCCGCTGCCACAGGACTATGCAAAGGGGAAAATCTGGCATTTCTCCCTTCTTCCTCCTCTTGCCTCTCCGCCCTTCTCAGTCCATCTCACAAGAGCAGCTTGCCAAAGGGACACTTTGGAAAACTTCCACGAAGCCAATGAAGAGAGTGTGGCTTAGGACTTTGCTATCCTGATGCTAAAGCTGAAACTCCAGTACTCTGGCCACCTCATGCAAAGAGTTGACTCGTTGGAACAGACTCTGATGCTGGGAGGGATTGGGGGCAGGAGGAGAAGGGGATGACAGAGGATGAGATGGCTGGATGGCATCACGGACTCGATGGACGAGAGTCTGAGTGAACTCCGGGAGTTGGTGATGGACAGGGAGGCCTGGCGTGCTGCGATTCATGGGGTTGCAAAGAGTAGGAGATGACTGAGCGACTGAACTAACTATCCTGGAGGCAGACCCTGATGCTGGGAAAGACTGAGGGCAGGAGGAGAAAGGGGCAGCAGAGGATGAGATGGTTGGATGGCATCACTGATTCAATGGACATGAGTTTGAGCAAACTCAGGGAGATGGCGAAGGTCAGAGAAGCCGAGTGTGCTGCGGTCCACGGGGTCACAAAGAGTCAGACACAACCGAGTGCCTGCACGATAGCAGTCCTGGAGGCAGTCATCCGCAGACGGGATCGAGAAGATGCAAGACCTCCACCCGTGGCCGAGAAACTACAAGAAGCTGGCACTTAAACCCACATGACCAGGTCTTAGCAGCGACGCGGGGTGAAGAAGACATATCCAGTCCCAGAAAACCCACTTTTAAACAGACTTTTGAAATATGAAGGCTACTGGGAACTGGCCCTCCTTGATCAGATGGTACATATTCATTTCTTTATTTCCGTTCTACTCATCTGGGACTTATTTCCACGCCTCCTGGGCTCACAGGTCCTTCCTCAGTGCATGCAGCACTTAGCTCATCTGTAGAGCTGCTAGACGGAGACATGTTTGTGAAATCAGGAACCTGTTATTAATAAGAAGGTTACAATGGCTCTAGGACTGATGAGTCATTCAGTTCTCAAGGGACTGACTGTTCACTGGACACACCCCCCATACCAGGGCCTGTCCTAAGTACCCCAGAATGTCACTCGGGCTGTGGACACATCTGACTGCCAAGGAAATAATGACTGATCTTTCCAAATAAGTCAGTTCAAAATAACTCCCCACCCCTGCCTCCAAAAATAAGCAACCACAAAATTAGTATTTCTAGATTTTTAAAAAATTGAACTAACCACTCAAGTTCTCTGGCAATTTTCTTATTGGTAACATTTTGGTGCATTTTTGATATCTGAGGATTGCAGGCTACACACATTACCCTTAGATCAAGGTTCCCATGTGTGGGTTCCAGACTTTGCAGAGGTGTGATCATCTATACTGTCTGAATCAGTGAGCACATATTAATCAAGACTCTCACAGCCACTGGTCATTGAGCCTCATGACGCCTGTGAAGTGGATACTGCTCCATTTTGCTGATGGGAAAACTGAGGTCTGGTCATTTTCATGATGTGCCCTACGGCCCAAAAGTGAGCAAGTGGAAGATGTTGGGCAGGACCCTGGGGCTTCTGCGTCCTGGGCAGGGGACACTTTGTGACACCTCACTGCCTCTGTGGCATCTCCTTCCTCTGTGCCCCTTTCACTTTCTGCTCCCCCAGCCCACTTCTTCTAGCACCTTGCCCCCCTCTCCTGGGTCCCAGAGTCTTCTCTGCAGGAGGGGAATTTTGCTAGAAAACTGCAACAAGATAACTTGTTTGGTTACACCAAGAAACCTTGGTTGGTGATTTAACATTTGCATGCTTTCCAATTTTATCTGCATTTAAAAGGAAGAAAGAAGGAAGGAAGGTTCCTAGACTAAGCAGTGAAGATGTGAACATCAAGTGCTTGCTTTGGTCTCAGTCTCCCAACCTAAACATGGCAATTTAGATGAGCTGATTAGCAAGTCCTTTTAAACTCAGTTCTGTGGCTCTAACAGTGGCGTTTTGGAGTGTGCAGCACCTGGAAGGGAGACAGGGTTCTGAACTCCAAGTCAGCACCTTGTCTCGGCCCCTGGACTCAGCCGAAGATGCCCTTCAGTTCTGTGAGCCCAAGCTCCCAGTCCGGATGGAGCCCCACGGGTGGTGCTGGGGTTTCTCTCCATCTTCACAGTTTGCTACCACGTCATCGGGACGCGACACTAACACGTCCAGCCTGCCGTCGTGCCCAGCTGGTCTCCATCTTGCTGGGTTTGCTCACAACCAACACAGTCCTTGTCCTTCTCTTTCAATCTCTGGTCTCTTTCGGGCCGAGCAGGCTAACCACACCCCACGGGGTGATCGTGGACACCTCCCCTAGAAGGGGGTGTTCACTCCCCGGGGAAACCAACACAGAGCCCCTCAGGAGCAAAAGCAGGGTTGGGTCCCTGCATGTTCCCTGCAGGTTTCTGCTCGGGGACGTGAGTCTGAGTGTCCCTGCCGTTCCCAAGGGGATGGTGTCAGTCACCTGCACAGCGGCCAGAGTGGGAGGGGATCAGCGAGGCCCACTGCTCCCAGGGCAGGTCCCTCTGGACGGGCAGAGGTGAGAACAGGGGGCACAGTCACAGCACCTGTGCCCGGGGCCCCCGTTCCCGTTACAGCAGACCTCAGCCTCTCTCTCCAGCGAGACACACAGCAGCAGACACGCGGCCCTGGGTCGGAAGGAGGTGGGAGCCAGACGATCGAAACGGCCACAAGGTTTTGCAAGTGGAAACTTCCAGCGAGAGAACATTCTTAGAAACAGACCAGTAGGGCAGCAAGAGGCCTCGGCTAATGGCCTTGCTTCGAAGAGGTGACCTCCTTGGCATTGCTGTTCCGGTGGTTTAGTCACTTCGTCACGACTGACTCTTTTGCAACCCCACGGACTGTAGCCCACCAGGCTCCTCTGTCCATGGGATTCTCCAGGTTGCCATTTCCTTCCCCAGGGGATCTTCCCGACCCGGGGATGGAACCCTCCTCCCTTGCATTGGCAGGTGGATTCATTACCACTGAGCCACCAGGGAAGCTCTTGACATTACAAAGCGAAGAAGTAGCAGAAATAAGATACAAGTCCTGATCTTTGGTGCTTTTACCACTCAAGAGAGGGTTTTGGAGGCCCTTCTTTAAACCAGAGACTGGCAGGGGGCCAGCTTTGGTGGGAGGGGGGGCTGACGCAGCACTCTGGGGCCAAGGGAGGTGCCCGTACCTTGCGGGTTGAAACCTCGGGGCACCAGGCCCTGCAGCTCCACAGTGGGGGGGTCGTTCTCTGCTGCATTGGAGGTGTTGCGGGGGATGGCTCTCCTGCCTCCGAAGGTGGTCTCAGAGGACTCCGACATCCTCAGCCTCACAGGTTCCTTGGGGGGAAGAAAGGAGACACAGACAGGAATGTGAAGCCAGTTCTTTTGTGACAAGGATTCAAAAGTGGAGAAACAGATGTATCTGTCCATGACGGCTCTTGAGCAACTCATTTTGAGTTTCACATAAATAAACCCTGAAATGTGGCAGGAAGGATCAGTCTTAATGACAGAGAACAGCTCCCCAGGGATCTCAGGGGGGATTTCATGTTTGTGAAAACACGGAAAGCAGAAGAAAGAGGGCTTATTTGGAGAAATGAAAGCTGTAAGAGATTTTGGCGAGCAGGGTCTTTTTCTCACACCCCCAAAGGATATCTCTTGGAAGAAACGTTTATGCAGGTACCTCTGCAAATTTTCTACAAACTGGTGAGGTGTCCTCACTGGAAGAATAAACTCACACACTCACGCCGAATAAGTGGCATTCTTTCAAACATTCATGCCTGCAAGTTAATGCAGCCAGTATTTATCGAGAGTCCCCTCTGTGCCAGGCTGTGGTTTGGCCAGTTGGGATGCACAGAGAACCATAGAGAAGGATGCTTGCCCTCAAAGCTTCCAGTCTAGGGATGGTTACGCTCGAGCCCGACATAGTGCAGCAGTGAAAACGGGAGGGTGTGCGAACGGGTGGTCACTGCTTTGGAGCTGAGACCCCAGGGAGCAGGAGGAGGGAGAGGAGAGTTTGGGCAGGTAACCTGGGGGCGCTTGCTATATTAGAGAGCACTATCAATAGCCCATTCGCTAAAAGGACTCCCTCCACGGGCTACACTGCCCTTGCCCCAAGCCTGCTTCCCCTTCCTTCAGAGTCTGGGCAGACAAACGACCAGTTTAAACGCCACACCTCCCTGTCGGGGTCCAGTCGGCACTTGTTGACCGAGGGGCCAAATGAAGGGAGACCTTGTCTCCAGCTTCTGGGTTACCCAGTCAGGACTCCGGGTTCTCTGGCTGTTTCCAATAGCCAGGCACACCCTCTGAAGATGAAGCGCAGCCTTGTGGAGGCTCCAGGGAAGGGTGTGAGAAGGTGGGAGGGGAGGGGAGGGCCGGGGTCGGGGGTAAGCTGTCCAGGGGCTGGCTGCGGGCGCTGGAGGCCCCAAGCCCCTTCCCGGGGTGCTGGGGTGTGGAAGGAGACAGCAGTGTTTGGAACTGCCAAGTCTGAGTGGGGAGGGGCCGTAAATACCTGCAGTCCTATTTACAGTGTCTTGTGGGTTACGCGGTGGGGGAGAGAAGAATTAACAGGCGCAGGCAGGACAGAGGCGGGCTCTGATCGG